>BCLF01000245.1:0-15271 GCA_001602275.1 Zoysia japonica
ACCAATTGTGGGCATAGAAGTGGCAGCATCAAACAACCAGACCAACACTGAGTACCACACGGCCATACATGCTCACCGTCCAGCTTAAAAATGCTCCCTTCATTTCAAAATTTGACTAACCGCGCATAGAAGACAATTTTAGAAAGAGGGTGTAGAGTTTGTACGCTTTATCTACCAACTATTTGCATGCATGTTTCATAGGCTTTTCAGATGTTAAGAATGTGTGTGTCTAGCTTCATGCCGTTTGCTCAGAGCTTTGATGCTATATGTAATGAAAAAAATTACTATGTTTTATTCCTAAATGAGTACTACGTAGTAGTAGAGATACCGCAGTACTAGCAATAATGCGTCGAGGTGGCCCATGCGTGTCCACGACAATACGGCAGCGCTGATCGCCCCAGGAAGCGACGGTGGCAGTGGATCAGGAGACACGGAGAGAGCGCCGGGACCCTTTCAATGAAAACTGAAAAGTCCTGTAAACATCTCAATGAAGAGTTTCAGTGTCTCAATGAAGAGTTTCGTTATCTCAATGAAGAGTTTCAGTATCATAATGCAAGACAGACTATATGGATAGACCGCGACGACTGTAAGGAGAGGCGAACCGGCCAGATCACGTACCTATGAACACCAGCGGTTAAAGGATACTCGCTCCGTTCTCAAATTGTTGTCAGCGTAAAATTTTAACATCAACTTTGATCATTTATTTTGTTCAAAAAATTATTTCAAATATAAAAAATATAAGTCGTAATTCAAACACTTTTGACGATAAAACAAATTATAACAAAATATTAAAATTTATCATATTTTTTAATAAAATAAATAGTTAAATTTAATGTTTGTAGTTAACGACGACATCAATTTAAAGCAGAGAGAGTACATCAAATGGTTGCAGTGATCTGCCTTAAGCCGCAGGTGAGCCAACGAGTCTCTCTGCGGGTACAGAGAATTTCAGTGATAATAAGATGCTACATCTTTCTTAACCCTTACTGGCCTATTCATCAAACTTTTAGCTAAGCCTTCTTGAGGCAAAACCATTATCTGGTGAGCATCAATCACCTCGTAAGATGTTAGCACCGTGATTCAGGAACAACTGAAGTAAGCACAACTTTTTTAATCCCTTCAGTACTACTGCATTTGAAAAACCGAACTTCGGAAGAAATGTGCTACGTATCTCCAACAGTAGAATACAGACATCAGATTTGCGACACCAAAACAAGAATTAGATCACTTTTCTTTTTTCCTCAAATATTTCTCCTCCTCTCAATTACTTGCCGCTGCTGTAATCACGACCACCCCCTCTAGACCACACTTGCCGTGCTTATCCTCCTCTGTACTTTCGCCCCATGGAAGAAGTGCTTCCACAACCCAAAGTGCGAAGCGATCCCCAGAAACGGTTCGCACAGAGTGATGAAGATGTCGATCTGCAGCACCCCTTTTGAGTTGAGGTGGTGCAGATTGACGTTGCAGTAGAAGAGAAGGCCTCGGAAGAACCGTTCGTACGACTCAGGCAAGTAACAGGCTTGTAGTACCAGCTACTATTCCATGCTGCTTGCGAACAATTAACGAAGACACCCAACATTTCATAATACTGATCGGATTCAACCATTTTCAAAGTAGTGCCAGGTGTTATTCCATACGATTGAGGAAGAGGGCAGTGCCTATCCAAGTTGGCATCCACAACCCAGAAGGATGAAACCTGTAAAGTTGATGCCAGTCACAAAGTATGTCGCCGTGTTGATTCGAATGGTAGCCCTGTTGCTGCTACAGACCAGCTCGTACTCCTGCTCACCGCACTCTGGTGGATCACCAGGCCTACGGAAAGGGTAGGATACGTCGTGAAGATTACCGCAGGAGAACGGAGGACACTGATCTCTTCCTCCATCAGCCACCACACGAACTGTAACCACGGAAACAATTATGATTACTAAAGCTGGCCTGGTAGCAGGTGCAAATAAGTTTTCCATGACAGGCTTCCGGATACAGGAAGGTAGCTAGGAGTGCTAATGATGCTCTAATTGTGGAGGACCCGGTAGGTAGGAGAAGGATAAGATGGGCATAAGTTGGTCATGATTGGGGTGCTGCTTGAGCTTGACTTGGACCAAAATCATTTCCAAGTCAAGCAGCAACCTCTTCCACATGGAAGTGCTGCTATTTTTTCCACAATAATTTACAGCTGATGCGAGGTACTGCATTGTGTTAGCTCAGCAATCGCACTCGACCCACAAGACACGACAGGAAATTAGTTTCATTCAGAGTTTGAATTCCTTCTGGCACATGCCATTCAACACCGCCGCACAATTAGGCATGACCGTAGAAGCTTGTCCATAAGTACTGATAGTTTTCAGAAAATCCTACTTGTTTCCACCTTCCCTCCCTCTTGCTCCGGTTACAATATACACACAGAGATGAGTAGACTTCTTGTCATAGCCCTGGTGCTACGTATTCTCAATGATAGAGCGTACATAGCCATTGCTTGGGAAGATGAGGACTTCTTCAGCAACTGTCCACCATCACGGTGCAGCAGGGATGGGCCAGAGATCAGCTTTCCATTCCAGCTTGAATCCAGCAGTAAGTCCTTATTATGCGGAGCGCCATGCATGAAGCTAGCATGCTCTGGCAAGGACACTATTATGGTCGACTCACCTTTTGCCGCATACAAAGTGACCGCGATTGATTACAGGCGTGGATCCCTGACGATCACTCCTCCAGTGGACTGGTCTTCCTGCTATTTGTTTGGCAAGCTCAAATCATTAGCAAGGGTACATCTAAACTCAAGTGAACTATATCAAGTTCATGGTGGATCCCAGCACTGCTATCAATTCTATGGTGGATGGGCAGCGATAGTAAGCTGTTCTAGGCAGTTCGCAGCGAGTAGCGTTGTCCCAATCCCTTGTCTTGACAACGCAACACACTTCTCATATTTGGTGAATGCTGTTGAAGATATATCTTTTCTTCCGTTGCATTGTAAGCTCGCCTCAGATGGGATGATTCCAGTGCCTTGTACAGTTCTAGATAGGAACGCAGATTACAAGGCAACATTCAAGAAACAAGCAGAAAGAATCATCAATGTTTATGATATGACTGTCTCTTGGAGTTATTGGAGTTGTTATCATAGCCCACTTCTCTACAATTGTACAGAGTGTGAACTTGACGGGAGACGCTGTGCATTCGGCTCACAGATGAACCAAACATTCTGCATGCATTACGGTATGGTTTCTACAATTTCTATTAGTTTTGTACTTAGAACTTCCATCTAATGCTTTGAAAGTTCCAAGAATTTTGCTGTGAGATTATCTAATAGCAAACCAGTGTTGCATATCATTTGAGTTACAGTCAACTTATTTTAGTCTAGCTTGTTTTACCCAAATCACATAAAGAAAAGGTACATAAAAAAGATGTTATTTATTCAGGAGATACTCAGCCACAATTATAAAACCTTTTTTCTTCACCCAAAAAAAAACTTTTGAGCCTTATACTCAAATATGCAAAACACATAAATTATGTGTACCAGTGTCTGTTCTGGGGAGGGAATCCTAGCGACTTCTTTTCCTGTGTCCCCTTGGCGAAAGCTACATTAGCACAGGGTGGTGCCATGGCACCAGGGTAAATAAAAATTTCATTAGTAAATGACTCATTTTGGCCATATAAAATAGCACATATGCTAGAAGTATAGAAGGCTGGCACCACTGTGATTTCGACATTGGCTTCATTGTCTCGCATGTGTTTCTCTCTCCCCCAGGTCACCTTAATAAAATGATGAAACGTAAATCTACTACATTTTTTGAGAAAAAAGGTGCCACATTGCCAAAGAGAAAGACCAACAAGAATCACCCTTCACAAACAATAAAGGGTAAAGAAAAATTTAGGCCTCCTTTGGAACGCAGGAATTTCACAGGAAAAACTAAGGAAACTAGAAAAATTCCCGCGTTCCAAAGGAGGCCTTAGAGTAGTTATTATTATACCACAATATGCTGCACTGTTGTTCTGCATTTTCATGATTACCACAGAAAACACACAATTTTGACAAAATAAACACATAATTCCTTCACTGCAAGTCAATATTTTAGTTCAGCATCACCCCACGATGAGGTCCAAGGACTTCATACGGTGGTTCAATTGGATATCAGAATAACAAATAGGCTCCCTAAATTTTGAGTAGGCCAGAAAAAGGAGTTGATATGCACTAGAGCTCAGTACACCAAAAACCATGTGCCAGCTGGACTCAACCTTTAAGCCTAAATGTTTGAAATGTTTGAGCAAAAGCTTGAAATGGCCCTGTTGACACTGTTCCTGAGATGATGATCCAAGTGAATGACAAGAGAAAAAGACTAGCACTATAAGTAGGATATGCTGTACTAAACACCCAGGTCCACTTGAGTCCATCGGCATTGCAAAGCAATCCCATCCTGACATATTGAATTACCAGGTCGAAGGAGTAAAATTATCAAGACATTCTAGCTTATGCTTGCGCTGCAATATTAGATCAGAGTCTGCTGCAAGAAGAGCTGCGCTGTATATGCTTCTAGAAAAAGGGAAATTTGAATGAGAAATATGGCTTCACAAGATAGGAAGATAATTCGAGTTAATATGTGCTGTGCCAGCCTGCAAAATTTGAACCAGATTAACAGGAATGATATGATATGATTAACAGCTGCTGAGTAATAAGTAAGGAAAAGATATCAAATTGTCTTCGCATATACTATATTTGAAACACAGGCTCAGCACAACAACAACAACAACAAGGTCTTTTGTCCAAGCAAGTTGTGGTAGGTTAGAGATGAAACCCCGAGAGACAACTAAAAAAGAGCAACAACCGGCAATCAAGATTCAGGCACGTGAATTCCTAGCCTTCACAAACTTCTATCCAAGGCTAACTCCTTGGCAATATCTCAATCTTTCAAATCTCTCTTCACAGACTCTTCCTGAGTCAAGTTTGGTCTACCGTGCCTCTCTTCACATCGGTTGACTGACTTACCATCCCGCTACGAACCGGTGCCTCCTGCGGCCTTCGTTAAATATGTCTGAACCACCGCAAATGATGTTGCATAAGCTTCTTCTCAATTGGTGCCACTCCTAATCCCTCTCGTATGTCATTGTTCCGGACACGATCTCTCCTCATGTGGCCACACATCTATCTCAACATATGTATTTCAGCTACATATAGCAGTTGGACATGTTGCCTTTTAGAAGGCTAACACTCTGCTCCATATAACATGGCAGGACTTACAGTTCTATAGAATTTGCCCTTTAGCTTTTGTGGCACCCTACTATCATGTAAGACGCCAAAAGCTTGACGTCACTTCAACCATTCGGCTTTAATTCTATGACTTAATCCTCATCAATATCCTCATCTTTCTGCAACATAGAACTTAAATAACGAAAATTATCCTTCTTGGTACCACCTGGCCATCAAGTCTAACATCTCCCTCCTCGACTGCGGTAACACTGAAATCAGACCTCATATACTCTGTTTTAGAACTACTAATTCTAAAACCCTTTAACTCTAAAGTGTGTCTCCACAATTCTAACTTCTGGTTCACCCCTGTCCTACTCTTATCCACTAGCACAACATCATCCGCAAAGAGCATACACGAAGTAATGTCTTCATGTAAGTCTCGTGTGATCTCATCCATCACCAAAGTGAAAAGATAAGGACTCAGAGCCGACCCTTGGTGCAATCCAATATTAATTGAAAACTCATCAGCATAGCCACCCATCGGGGAAAAAAATTCTGTCTTCTGTATGCTGGAGATATCGGGCCATGTCATGAAACATTTCTTATTACAATGTTGGAGCTTACCTTTTCATTCTCAAAAAATGATTATTAACCATCACCAGAGTCTTAATATTTTAGCTGGCATTTGTAGGTTCACACGTCAAACTCGTAGCAGGTACTGCAAAACAAATGTTCGTGATATTGCAAACTATTTATTAGTTTACATGCTATGTGAATTTTTTTTTTTTGGCTTTACTATGATTCAGTTCCCTGGATTAGAACCAAAAGCGCTCACTCAACAAGGCAAAATATGCTGATTTCCTCCACTTGTCAGGTACATCATCGACAACCACACTTCTTTTATTGGTGGTGGTCACAACACTATATTTTTCACTTAAAAAAAAAGATATAATGAAGAGATACACTTGAAGGTCGAAATGTTCCTCAAGGTATATGGTACGTCAAAACCCACAAGGTACACTTTCTCTGAAGTTAAGAAGATAGCGAGGTGATTTAAAAACAAACTAGGCCAGGGTGGATTTGGAAGTGTATACAAAGGTGAGCTACCTAATGGAGTGCCAGTGGCAGTCAAAATTCTCGAGAACAATACAGGAGAAGGAGAAGACTTCATTAATGAAGTTGCAACCATAGGACAAATTCACCACGCAAATATTGTGTGCCTCCTGGGCTTTTGCTCTGAAGGAACAAGACGTGCTCTTATTTATGAAATCATGCCCAATGAATCATTGGAGAAATATATATTCTTGCCAGATTCTAGTTCTAATCAAGAACTCCTATTACCAAATAAAATGGTAGATATCGCCTTAGATATTGCCCGAGGAATGGAATACCTACACCAAGGATGCAATAAGCGCATCCTCCACTTTGACATCAAACCCCACAACATCCTGTTAGACTACAAGTTCAACCCAAAGCTCTCATATTTTGGCCTTGCAAAACTCTGTGCAAGGGATCAAAGCATTGTTACCTTGACTGCAGCAAGAGGCACTATGGGTTATATTGCACCAGAGTTGTATTCTCGAAACTTTGGCGGGGTATCCTACAAGTCAGATGTCTATAGCTTTGGCATGCTGATGCTAGAAATGGTGAGTGGAAGGAGGAACTCAGACCCATGTACCGAGAACCAAAATGAAGTTTACCTTCCAGAGTGGATCTTTGAGAAACTAATCAGTGGGCAGGATTTGGTGACAAATAGGGAAATAACTTGCAGAGGAGAAAGAAAAGATAAGACATCTGGCCATTGTGGCACTATGGTGTATTCAATGGAACCCAAAGAATCGACCCTCAATGACAAAGGTAGTCAACATGTTAACAGGGAGGTTGGAGGGTCTCCAGATGCCCCCAAAGCCTTTCGTCTCCTCCTAAAGTCATCCTGTTTTACAGCACATTGGAGAGAGAACTTAAATCCTCCTGTATTGCATTACAAAGGCATAGCACCAGCATGCAATATATTTTCGTTATTTCCAGTGTATTAGCACAAATTTATATTACCATAAATTTCCAATATATCAGAATCACAGTGGAATAATTGAATTGTAAGTTCATTTATATAGTTCAAACAGAACAACTCTAGAGAGGAATTCTGGTAAAGCTATGATCCTTCGGCAGTACATTTCCTCTATAAGAACTCCAGAGAAAAAAGGATTACTTTCGGTTTGCCTCAATAATGAATCAATATGATCCTGTAACTGTGAAGCGGTCAATCTTGCCATTTCCGCCCCCATGTACTACAGACTTTTCATTTTAAATGGATCGGTGCGCATGCGCATGAGTCTTAGCACATTCCTACAAGAGATTTCGCACAGCAAACAAAGTCGTAGGGATTACCTTTGCTAGTGCCAACTAGAACGCGGATCTCGAATCCATCTAGCTGCAACCGCATGGCGATAGCCTAGGCGACCGCCTCACTGGAGCAGATAGGGACGGGGGCTGACTGCAGCGCTAGAGAAAAGGTGGCCGCTACGCGGTAAATTCGGCGGGTGCGGGGTGGAGATAAGAGATTACCGGCCGGCGGCGACTCCTTTAGCCGCGGCACGCAGGACAGGAGAGACGTTTGTCGTTCTTGTAAATTTGGGCTGGACTTAGTTCCTTGTTGCTACTGCCGGGACAGATAAGGAACGTGGAAGGGATGCAAGCTACTCTGCCATGAAAGAAATCATGCACAAACTAAATCGGAAGCATGAATGGAAATATTTAGCGGATCACAGCAAATTTAGAACGGAACTATTGCCTTCTTTGATCAACCATGAATCCTTCATACGACACAATGCTCATGTATTGGTGTCCCGTCCCAGTCACAATGTTGCGGTCAAGAAAACCTTTCCCTCCGTTGACCTTCCCTTTCCTAAAACTTTCCTAAATTTTTGGTCTTCTCTTCATCCTTAATCAGATTTCTATCTCAATTGGTCAAAGTCCCTCTTGCATCTGCCTCCTCCATTGCCATTGATTGATAATCAAGTTGCAAGTGGGGTAGATACTGCAATACCATCACCAAAAATCTATGTAATGGTTCTTGTGGACCAATTATATTCTCTTTCCAGTTCAATAGTAGTTTGCCCACCAAGTCCGCAGACAAGCGGTATATCCGCAACAACCCAAATAAATCCGCAGTCTTATTATATTTGTTCTACTTATACTAATTTGCACAAAATGTCTTACTATTATTTAGAATATTCTCCAACAAATTTTAGTCAATTTCGTTTTATATTTTATGGTGTGAACACAAGATTTTCATTCTAGCTCCAACTTTGAACTCAGCATATGAGTAGAACAAGTAAAAAATATGACTTTAAAGTCACTAATATTTTAGATTAGATCTATATGTAATAATAAATTGGCAAGTTGTTTGTTGAGTAGATAAATTATTAGGCTCCCGTAATAACCACATTTTTTTAAGCATTGTGGCTCGCGGCTTTTCAACAAATCCCGCATATTTGATTTGCGGTTAGCATTGCGGCTTGTGGGCGGTACGGCACCGGCCCACTTGCAACTTGAATTGATAGGGTGGGCACAATGACGTGAGTAGTCAGGCAACCCGCTCTGCACCAAGTCATGGTATGCGGCCTGCTAAAGTATAAGAGCAATCGTAATGTAGTTCAAAAAGTTATGCAGAGAGAACAAAAAATTTGGTATAGATACCAATAAACATTATGCAAGTAGTCCACAGGGAGTTCATAACAAAAACTACCCATAGGTTCCCTTGATGTTAGTGGTAGATCATGTGATTAAGTGCCTAATTACTATGTTAATTAGTACTCCCTCTGGTAATATTGACACCATTGACTTTTAAATCAACTTTGACTATTTATCTTATTCAAAAATATAATACATGTAATGTATTTTTTATAGTTTTCTTTATTATTAGTAGTATTTGAAACATTAATAATTTTACATATTTGAATAACTTTTAATAAGACAAAATGTTAAAATTGATGTTAGAAGTCAACAGTGTCAATATTTTAAAACCAGAGGGAGTATTTACCAGAATCAACTTTTCTTGTGGATCAGAGGGTAAAATTCATATGTGAATTAGTGTATCGTTTTTTTACTAAAAAACAAATTACTCATTACAGGAAGTCAAACTGAGACCGACAATATTGGAACATCTATTCAATTTTCTTTATTAAAATAGATCTTAGCATAAAATATATTGATAATTGGTCCTTCCATGAGCATATTTCGAGGGGCTGTTTGGATCGGCACTGATGCCTGTGCACAAAAAATTGGCTAGCCAACGAACACAGCTAGCAGTGCAGGACATTTACTCGCCAACGCGTGGGTGCGACCTGGGTGCCAAAATCGGCCACCAAACGCATAGGCGCATGCAGATGTACCAACATTTGGCGAGTTGTTTGTTGTCCATATCCAAATGTACCCTCGATCTCTTTGGCCATTTGATCTCCCTTCAAAATGGAAAAGGGAGGAAAAATGACCCATCTGACTTTGTTTTTCCCTCCAAGATCAACAGCCCCACTTTAAAGATTGTTTATGGTGGAAGGTGATAGATCATATATATTTTGTCTCTACTCATGCCCTCCACCTTTCATTATTTTGAGAGGCCATGGAGTGGTGGGTTTTCAATATGAATTTGAGTCGAAGATAACTTTAAATCAAATAGGGAAAGATGATGAGTACATCAGACCTTTTGATAAGGACTTCAATGTTAATATTCACACCTCCACAACAAGTCGAGATTATGCCGCTCATGCTCGTGAGCTCATCTATCAGCTAATTTCACCTTAGATTCTTGGTCATCTTATCTACACTATGAAAACATGGGCACTCTTGTTTTGCTCAGTAATGATGGTGAGGATGTAAAAGGTTGGATTCGGACTGTAAAAGATTGGATTCGGACCGCAGAAAAGTGCTTACTTGCGACGGACGGCATGACTTCATAAGGAATTCAATTTAGGTGATTATGTATTTCATAGAACAGCACGACTTCATAAGGAATTCAATTTAGGTGATTATGTATTTCCTAGAAAGCTTTACGTCTACCTTCAAATGGATACGGCCTCACTTTTATACCATATTAGAGTCAACACCAATTATTATTTTAATATAGAAGATGTTGCGTCACCCCAACCTCATTTGTTCGCTCATGTATCAAGTTGAACCCATTATAGGGTGTGTCCTCAGGTCTAACGGCAAACACCCTTTGGTCATCCTACCATCGATTCATAGGTCCCAACCGGCACAAAGAACACTTAGATTTTTTTATTCTAGTTTAGCTTTTGTTCGAACTCTCTGATCTTCAATTGTGTCTAACGACCAACTGTTAGATACCATTTAAAAACCTCATATTTGTGTGATTTCAGTTTGTCACATCTTGCTATTGTTTGTTCTTCGATTGCTTGTACTAATTGAAACTCGTGTTTCGGTTGATCTTGTTGTTTTAGCTAAGTCAGCAACCACTCAAAGTTGGTTCTACGATTGATAAAGTGTACATGATCTATTCATTTGTATCGGATCGTGAGAGTCACTTCACCAAATTGATATTTATCAGTTCACTTAAGTATCGGGCACTTTAGTCCTATTAAAACGGAGTGCCAAATCAAGATGGATGCCAACATTTACGTTGGTCGCTTCATCTCGATGACAGTTTGCACCAAGCGCATAGTTATACATGGCCAAACGGGCCGCCCGGCACGGCCCAACCCAGCACGCCATGCCTAACAGGCCATGCCACCCCAGCCCACGGGCTCAGGTGCAGGCCCATGGCACAGCTCGAAATTTAATATTCGTGCCGGGTCGACCCATTAAGCATGCAGGGCCAATATTAAATTCAGCCCAATTAGTCAAATATAATGCTAAATAGTGCAAAATATAGCGAGAGAAGTGGAAATTGAACTAAGAACCTACTCTGTAAGAGACGTGAAGTAGCCACCTTACCACTACACCACACTATCTTATTTAATACATATAAAATAATTTAACTATATATAAAGTAAAATTAAAATTAATAAATCCTAAATGGCTGTGCCAGTGCCGGTGCCATCCGTCAGGTTGGACGCTCGGCAAGCACGGCCCGTAGCTCGTGCCAGGCCGGCCTGGGGCACGAAATGAATCGGGCCATGCCGTGTTTAGACCAGGCCATTTTTTTTGCTTTGGGCCGGCCCAAGTGGCACGGGCTTTGGACATGTCTACGCACAGCCTCCAATCTAGTCCTGTGACTCGGATTGTGCTGGGCCAACATGACGTGGCCCAGTCGTGCTTTGGGTTGTGTGGTGCCATGGGTTGGCGGCCTATCGTGCAATGTCAGTTCGTGGTGGCCGACCCTACATGACGAGAATGCAACCTAGGCATGACATGCAACACGGTGGGCTATTGTTGGGCCATGCGAGGCCAATAATGACACAATCTCAGTGAAAGTGCCCACCACATAAGTATATGTTTTCAATATAGAGAAATGCATGTTATAGATTTAAATTGATTCTTTTTATAGTGTTATAATTCAACAAAAATTATAGTAGATTTGCAAGGCTATAGTACGAGGTATGTCCACAAAATTTAGTTTCTAAATAATTATAACTTGAGTAGAGCAAGAACAACAAATGAAAATATTTTGTTTGCTTTTTTATCTCCAAAAACATATAGGAAAAAATTCCTTCACAAATTCAAATTATTCAAAGAATTACAAAAAAGTGAAGAGAATGTTAAATAGTGATAATTTTGAATTGATTGATCAGTAAAAATTTGTATTAAATAAGGAAGATAAGATAAAAACACGTCCTCGTGATAGAGTCAATCTTTACAAGATTTTAGAAAAAAAGACCCTTTGTTAGAGCTCCCCTCCTGATCCTTTGTATTCACTCCTAATTCTCTTACGAAGTGATTCTTTGGCTGAAAATGATTCATTTTGATTTTCTAGGATAAACTCTTAGAATTAGAATAAAAAATCACTTTACAGAATCAAGAGAAGCTAAATTTTTCTGCTCCTAGCACCTTAGTTCATTTCAGTGAATCACTTCATAGAATCAAGTAAGAATCACTTCTCCTGAAAATGACATTTGGCAGAGCTTTTCTGATTCTGCTTGAGAATTAGGAGCTGTGAGCTCTACCAAAGGGGTCCAAAGAATCATCACATTTGGACAAAATATGAAAAAACTATATAAATTTCAATTTTAAACCTCGAACCAAAATAGAAGATCCCTTCTAGGGTAGCCCAAGTGTTGTTTCACCTACAAAGGCGTAAGATACGAATTCAATCTCAGTCATTGATTTAAGAAAAAAAATTAATATCAGCCGACAATGTACCTCAATTATTGTTACCTTCCAGAACTCACTAATTACTTTATGTATTAAATGATATAGTAATTAATAGTTATTAGAGAACTTTACCTCCTAGGAGGTAAAAAAAAAAATTTAAACCTCGAGATCAATGCAAATGGATGATCCACAATCATTTGGTTGATGACCAGCGACTTGGCCAGCGACATTATAAGGATTCTTAGAATCTCGATGCGACAACAAG
Organism: Zoysia japonica; assembly: GCA_001602275.1. Taxonomy (NCBI): domain Eukaryota; kingdom Viridiplantae; phylum Streptophyta; class Magnoliopsida; order Poales; family Poaceae; genus Zoysia; species Zoysia japonica. The sequence goes on from BCLF01000245.1 coordinate 12,711, forward strand.
GAAGAGGTGAAAAGATCAAACTACTCCTAATAATCAGTACACTTTCCCCATTTCCTTCATCTTCTGCTCCTCGCAAGCATGTCCCCTGCCATCAACCTCGCCTGATCGCCTCCCCACTTCCTTCATCTTCCGCTCCTCACAAGCATTTCATTGGCCACCAACCCTGCCTGATTGTCTCCCTCTCCGTTCAACCCGCAAGGGCACCTGCAACCTTGTGGAGCTTGAAGGCAAGGCATGCAGACATGTCTGGCAGGTTGCTAAAATGAGTGTTGGATCTGTCGTCACCATCTCCAAACTTGCACCTCTACAAATGCTTCTTGATTTAAGTAAGTATTTGTGATTGTCTTGCATGTTCATAATGTGTTGATTTAATAAGATCATGCTCTTACTACTTACAGGTTCATCACTCTATTTCATAGAGTAGTACCTTAGTCCTTTATTATACATGTGGGGTTAAGGTAGTAACTTACTATGTAGATGTGGTGTCTACGATAGTGATTACCTTTATTTATTGCGTACTAAATGAATTGTAGAGGTAGGTGGTAGGTGGTGACAACCTTGTCCATCCTTTGTAATCATCCACGTTTGGATATGTGATAGTGCTAGATATCGAAGCAGTTTGTGGATGCAAGAGAAAATTGGTGCTTGAAGTAATGCATTATGAATCGACCTTGACTTGCCTCCAAATTTAGCTTTCTTTGAGAATCCCTTTCTACCCCAGCCTACCCAATTCTTATTGTCCCTGAACAAAGTAAGTTAGAAGATAGTGCACACATATTCCTCATGTTCGACAACCTTGAAATACTCTAAGGGAAGTGCTACAACAGTTTTTCATACGCTTGCGGATATATTTGTGGACATAAGAAATACCAACACTTGCAGCCTAGGTTAGGTGTGAATGCTACATATGTTGTACCATAAATTTAGGTATTTATCTTCATTTTCTCTAAGTTCTGCTGAGTACATATGTTTCAAATCATTTGGCACGATGCACATATGAGGCTTATGTAACAAGGTTGGCTCAAAAAAAATCATGTAGTCTAGTCTATCTCAATTAGTTTAGAACCTTGGGAACAGTGTTAAAGGTGCAAGTTACTTGCTATATAAAATATCATCGAAAAATCATGAGTGTCTTAATTTGCACATTATATAAGAGGCTTAGATTTACCATGCCAATACTAAATGTTTTTGTTTCTGATTATTACTTTGTGGAGCATTTGCAACTTACATAGATCTTGTATTTCGTAGAGTTTTGTGCTGAGCAGTTTTATTATTTTTCTAGTTACTTTGTATGTTGCCCTTTGACTGTTGCATGGTACAGCGCATCACCTAATGTTTTCCTTAATTTATTTAATTTGCTTAAATTCCTGCATTTCCCTTGTAATTAGGAAGAGCATACTTAGATCGCGCAGTGCATATCGTGCCGAGCAGTCCTGTCCTGTGAAGATAGTCTTGATCTGGTCAAGCGGTTATCAATGTATTATATACTTGAAAAGTCTTCAATTGGGTATCCGTAAGATCCCATTTAAACAAACAAAATATTAGCTAAGAAAATAATTGAAAGGCACGAGCTTATCTCTGAACTAGTGATGCACAATTACTTTGTTGTTCTCATTGCTCCTCTAGCATTTTTCTTCCTGTGTACAATGAACGCAACTAGCACAATTCAGTTGCAAAGGGTATACCATTACAATTACACCTATATGAATGCAATAGATGAATTGTATATCATAATCAAAATTCTTTACCACTAAATGCTGATTGTTTCCTTGCATATGTCTAATTTTATTTTACAAGAATTATGCATTATCACTTCAATTTTATACATATATCTATATGTTATATTTTTCAAGTCATAATTATTCCATTTTAGCAGTAGAATCAATGGGTGATGGAGTAGATTCTTCAAAGGCTGTGAAATAGCCAGTGTCACCTCCCAAGATTCCTGAAGTTCAAGAGCTACTGCATGGTTTACACCTTAGTCATGCATTATATTTTATGCGTCAGCAGTGAGAGATTTATTACCATCACGTGTAATACTATTCTCTACAGGGGTTGTTTCATATCTATAGCGCTCAAATAAAAATTACATATATTTGGCTAAATACATTATCAAATAGAAACAATATGAGTGAAATGACGTATACAAGTATGGATTTTATTTGTTGACAAATGTTTTACTTTATTTTCCTGATACTCTGTTCATCATCATGATCTGGTTTTTTTCAGGGGTCCACAAAGCATTGGAAGGAAAAATATAAGAATAATGATGGCATTGAACTAATCTTATCTCCCTAGTTTAGTCATTTACTTTCTGACATATTGTATGATCTAATTTTTGTAAAGGATCTAATATTAAAACAGAATATGTTTTCAAAACTGATTAGAGTCTAAAGTTAGATGAAAGATGATATTGGTGGAACTAAATTAAAACTACATGTAGCGCGACCAGTTATTTACACATATCTTCTATTATAAAATATATAATATTTTATTACATATCTATTTTAATCTTATTAGAAAATTTAAAATATTAAAAAATAAAACATATTTCAATTATT
>BCLF01000245.1:16007-32475 GCA_001602275.1 Zoysia japonica
ATCCAATATGGTGCTTTTTATTTTCCTAACCATTTCCTATTTAATCTCTTTTATAGATTTAAATCATCAAAATATTTCAAGTTGGTGTACTCAGACCTTATGCACTTTATCTTTTATTTCCCTTTGCATAAATTGAGTATATAGCAAAATTTTATCTTAGTTATACAGAAATGTATCATTTTTTTGTTTTAAAATAATATTATCGTTAGATATAAAAATATATATAATTATTTCGCAATCATTTTTAGGTCTACCAGTCCACTCCAAAAATGATTTTATTCTGACAAAAAACTGAGCTGTTGTGAGTACAAACAATGTCTAAAAAATATAAATTACGTACTAAATGGAGAAAGCATATTATCTAAACTTTTAATTGAATTATAAGATGGAGAAAAATATAAAACATTACAATAAAAAGTGAAACACTAAAAAGGTTTCCAACTATGTTTTTGTTCTAAGAATTGACACCAGATGCTTTTCACTTTTTTACGAGGGCGGCACCACACCTTAAATTGCAACAGTTAGATGTAGAAAAAATTATATAGTGAGATAAATAATTTTTTATCATAGGGCAACTCTAGGACATGTTTATGATGGCTTTGGAGCTCAAGTCTAAATCGGAGCAAGCATCTCGTCTTCAAAATTGTGTGAAGCATGGTAATTTAAGGATTTGATGGAACTAGCCCCTTTTTTCAACTTAATAAAGAAATAAAAGAAACAAACAAATTGTTCAGTCTCACAGGTTACCCTACATTTTGACTCGCGGGAGAGGACACGATCCCACGGTCACAGATTCACAGGTCACGTCCGCTCGTCTGCAGCTGGCTACACTGTCATCTCCATGCTCCTCCATCCTCGTCTCTAGCCTCGTGCGACTAGTGGTTTTTCCCCATGAACTATGAACGCATCCCCTGTAGTACGTTCTCCCAGTGTCTTCATCCACAATAAAATGTATTAAAACATCAACTAAAAATTTAAATCTACTCCCTCCATCCCAATTTATAAATCAAGTTTGAAGTTAAAAACTAGAATTAAAAAGAGTGAAAAATATGAGATGTGCTGAAAACATGAAGCAAAGATAGTGAAGTATAAGGAGGACATCAATATGTGTTGGAATGCGAGACTGATAATTTGGAAAAAAACTAGAGGAGTACAGAGTACAGTAACTTATAATTTGAGATAGAAGGAGCACAAAAAGATGACATAGATTTACCTTCTAAAGAAATATTCTTAAAAAATGAAATATTAATCTTTCCTCCTTGTTTTCTAGTTTTCCTAGCCGTCATATAAACACGGTGTCAATCGAACTGAGTGTCTAACCGGAGGAAGGTAATAGGTCTTTATATAGAAAACATATGTCACGACGTCAATAAAAAAGATACAAAAGTAACAACTGCAATGTCGACAACACTGACTTCAATAGAAACTGACGCTGTTGTTTAATCATTAGTATTGATCTCAGATAACGTCAACTAGAACCAACACTTCCAGTTTCAACACCGTGCTGGTAATGTTAGCACTGACCAACATGGATAGAGGTAACATCAATAACAACCGACATTAGTTTATGGATAGAGGTAACATCAATAACATCATTAAATTTCCCAAATGCCCACCAGTAACATTGATAGAGGTAACATCAATAACATCATTAAATTTCCCAAATGCCCACCAGTAACATTGATAGAGGTAACCTCAATAACATCATTAAATTTCCCAAGTGCCCACCAAGCAACCTCGCTCCATCTTCGGCAGTGCTGCCCTCTTTCATCCGCGTATGAGAGCTGCAATCTATAGAGCGGTAGCAAAGAGCAGAGCCAGATGATCTCAATTAGAGGTTTCAATGCACAACACTGTAGTAATTGCTACAATAATTCGTTAGTAATGCTAGCATTACATTACTGGAGATTAACATAGCGGAAATATTTCTTTAGGTGCGTGGCACTCACTCCGTTCACAACTATAAGTCATTTTAGTTCTTTGTGTAAGAATTAAGGAGAAGTGAAAAAGTACGTGCGCAGAAAATAATGAGAAAAAAGATAGAGATAGAGATTTATTGGAAAGAAAGTGTGTTGGAAAGAGAGAAAAATGTATTGGGAAGTGAGAACCATATATATTGGGCAATAAAATTTGAATGATAGAATGATTTATAACTGTGAGTGGAGGAAGTAGCAAATATATTGTAGCATTGTACAGTTTATAGGTACTGTATCATTGAATCTAGACCGTTTATTCGGGATCAGATAGCTAAAATGTGGCCCAAATTCACATCAGTGTATGAGCTTCAATTCAGAGTGCCCGGATCAGGAAAGAGGCTGCTATTTGTATTAGACAGCGTTAGAACTTGAGAATGACATCTTAAAACGAAACTATCGTTGGAGGCTAAAACGACTTGTGATTTTTTTTAAACACTGTAAAACACACAAATAATAATAGTAATCAGAAGAACTCACCCAATAAACAAACACACGTACTAAAATACACCTTAGCACTGCAAGCATCCACAAACACCAGTGAGGAATGCAACTAATTCTATGGTTTTGAAAACTTCAATATCTTCAAAACCTCAGTTTTTTAGAGTTTTGAAGATTCCCCCTAAGAGTTTTTTTTTCTGAACTTAGTTAACAGGCGCACACACATACTACCTCGGTTCTAAAATTGTTATCGCCATTGACTACAAATATCAACTTTGATCATTCGTTTTATTAAAAAATGTGATAAATTTCAATTACTTTGCTATAATTTGCTTTATCGTCAAAGGTCCTTGAATCACAACTTAAAATTTTTTAGATTTGAATTAATTTTTTGAATAAAGTGAATAGTCAATGGTGGCACATGTTTGGTGGTGACACACCAAATTTTCAAAAGCTTGCTTTGCGCCTAGTGTCGCAGTGTGCTTCATCTAGCGGATGCGAGCGTAATTAGAGTATATTTGCATTGGTCCACACAAAGGTGCGCAACAGACTCTCCTATGCCAAATTGTATAAATTGGTGTATGTCAACTATAATCTCAGAATACGGATGCGGAATGCTGAATTCACATATAAACCACCAGAAGCTGATCCCTTTGATCGTCAGAGCTATTGTTGTATGATTCTTCTAATCCAACGAGAGATTGGATGGAACATGAAAGATCAAATGCTGATCCTCTTTTTGATGAAGAGGACACAGAGAGTGACACTCCTCTGCCATCGTGTCTAGTGAGCACTGATAAAGCTAGTACACAGTTGCTACGGTTGTCTCATGCTGCAACGATGTCTGAATGGACAGAACAAAATGTGGGTGACACTCACATTGGAAAGAGAAAGCACTAGCGTCAAAGAAAAAAGGCAGGTGCTAAAAAAAAGGAGCACGAGCAAAGGCAAAGGTAAAGGTAAAGGAAAAGGAAAAGGTACAGAAGTGGCTAGCGACGACTACACAGATTCTGGAGACGCCAGACAAAGTCCACCTTACCAGTAGTCCAATGACAACAGCTCCTGGACAGATTCTGGAGATGCACCAGGCGATGCAGACGTGGTTCCTAACTTCCGACCACCATCAACTACATATCATTTCACAGGTAACGATATCTTCGCATCATATGAGCAACTTTAACTTTTTTCTCTTACACTTAACTTCTTTTGCAGTGAGACAGATTTCACCCATGCTACATAAAATCAAAACCATAGGGCTTCACAGTCACAGAGGACCACAATGGAGGGTAGGCAGCATCAATATGGTGCTTACTACTCGAGGACAGACAGTGATACCTCGTCCAACCAAAATCTTGAGTACTATAATTATCCTTTGGGTGATTATAGCTCACAACCAACGACCACATGGGTGTACCAATGGCAGAATCTCGAATTTTATCACATGTTGCGCTCACAATAAGAGACAACTTCCGCTTAGGCGGGTCAAACTTGGAATGAATTCAAAGCGGAGTTGCTCGCCACTAGAGGAATTTAAATAATGTTAAGTCATGAGTGCGACAGGGCTTATTTTGATTGAAATACAATTCCAATGTGAAGTGTCAACTTTGTGTATAAACTTTATGTATGATTTTATGTATGAAATATGGATTGCATTGGTATGGATATATTGTCAAATTGTGTGTTTATTATCCATTGATAAAGTATATATTGTGTAAATGTATTGCAAGAATTTAGAAAAAGACATACCAAAATTTTCTGGATTTTTTTTCTATTTTTCCTTATTTTACAATTTTTTTTTGTTTTTTATTTTGTTGACCGGTTTTTCGTCGAAACCGACCGGTTTTCAGCCAAACCGACCTGTTTACCGCCGCAACGGTTTCTCTAGAAACCGGCCGGTTTACCAGTTTGAAAACTGGTAAACGCCGAATTTTCAAATTTTGAATTTTAACCGGTTTTTGAACCGGTTTTTCCGGTTTTCCCGAAAATCGGAATATCGCCCTGGACCGGATTTTTCGCATCAAACGGTTTTGTTAACCCTGCTCGAGAGTCGAGAATCATCCAGCAACAAGATAGAAATGTACTCTTGTACTAGCTAACAATGCTTTGAGATATCAACTGATAATGATTAAGGAGGTCACATTTTCAGAAGAAAGTTGTCAATAAATTGATAATTAATGATGTAAGAGCTACGTTTTACCTATCATTGATTCATTGATTACTCATGAAAGTAACGTTGGAGTATGAAGAGAAATGATAAACAGTGACAGGGTTAGTACATTATTTTTTTATTTTAAGTGTGATCCATTTTTACCTAAACATACTAACTACTCCAAATTGTAGTAATACTAGAAAGATGACGCGGCAAATGCCGCGTCTCATTGCCTTCGTTTCATAATGTATGATGAAAGCACATTAATCTGCAATCAGCAACCTCTTATAAAATCATGCGCGGGCTTACATTCTTCGAACACTCAGAAATGACATCAGCATTAGTATAAATATGACAAATATAACGTAACGTTCTCCTTGAGGCTTTGTTGCTTTGTGGAAGAACTTGAGCTGCTCCGTCCAAGTCCTTTCATGCGTTTCTGGCTCTGTACTAAAGTTACTGTGAAATTTTGTTTACACTTCTCATACTGAACTTGTATCATGTGTTGCCCAATGGCATGAGAACTCGGCTTAGTGATGATTATATAGTTCAAATGCAGAGATGTTGACACTATCAAAAGAGAAAAAAAAAACTCTTCATACATACCACCAGCATCATCTTTTGAACAAATACTTTCCATTTCCTTCCGAACACTTTCCGCTTCCTCCATATTCCCCAGTTTTTGGTATTTGCTTATCATACAATTGTAAACTGCCTTATCTGGAGTAATGCCATTTCTGAAGGAGCTTCTCTAGCTTCTTGCATCATATTTGTATTACAAAATCTTAAGGGGCAAACCACTGTCAATCATCTTGGCCTTAACTGCAATGATATCATGGAAATTTCCCTGCTTTAGGTAGCCATCGATAAGAGGCGTATACAACTTTGTCAGGAAGCATACTCCTATCAGCCATTTCATTCAATAATTGCACAGCCTTATTCAAGAAACTATTCTTGCAGACCCCATCAATTAAAGCGGCCTAAACATGTAAATTTGGATGTAGACCTAAGTCCCTCATTTCATTGAAATTGGAGACTGTCGACTCCTCAATTGATCCGGCTTTGCACAACGCATCAATTAATAAAAAATAAGTCACAGCATTAAGATGAATCCTAGAATCCAGCTTCCTATATAGGAGAGCATTGGCCTTTAATTAAAACTATTTCAGCTCTAAAGCAGGCATCAATGATTTTGTATAGATGACACGATTAGGTTTCAAACCACATCCATCCATTTTATGTGACAGACTCTGAGATTAGTATCCCATATAACTTAAGTAAAATATCGGAAATCAGTTGGATTTCATTGGTGGAAAAGAAGAATCTCCTATTTCTCAGACCACATAAAAGATCTCTGGTGTGTGTTAGACAAACTACAGGAATTCAGACCTAGTATTTGTGCTCACGTGCTGCCATGGTCTGTGTCACCTCCCTTGGTTGCCATAATGATTCAGTAAGTACAAAAAAAGACTCCAGCTTCATTCCAGCCCTGCATATCTGAACCTCAACATCAGGTTTCGATTCTCCAAGTTACAGCATAACAAAGTGATGTCTGAATCAATGTTAGATGGCTGTTATGAAATAATCTGAAATAAGTGAAGAATGGACATCAATGACTGCTGAGGATTGTACCAAAAATCATATTAAACAAATTGCAGTAGTTTTGGGCTAGCAGTAAGTAAAGTGGTTAGTCCTAAAACCTGTTGTTTTCTTTTTTTTCACATGTCTACACATGATGCTGCTTGAGCCAGGCTCAGTTATACGAGCCAAGCTGAATAGAATCAAGTAACAAATCAGACCTAATGTAGACAGATGTTCCCTCCCTACTGTCGTTATGAGTCTGCTAGTTCAGTATTTTGTAGTACTAGTATTCTCCTACTCTCTCCGTCTCCAAATATAAGCATTTCAGGGTTTGATCAAAGTCAAATTCTATTAACTTTGACTAATAACATTCTTCATTTTTTTATTATTAATGATCAAAGTTAGAGAAGTTTAACTCTGATAGAATTCAGAAATGCTTACTTATATTTAGGGACAGAGGTAGTATATGATATAGTTGTGACATCTCTAGCTCCACCAAGGCCTGACTAGGAAATAAATACACAATGCAAGCTTCAGTGATCATGTTTTCAACAAAGTTAAGGTTTATTTTAAGAAAACAAAGTTAAAGTTACTGTATTTAAGAATCAGCAAGGATAAATTAAGAGTACAACTCACATGGAAGAGGCTATAATAAAATTTAAGTTGTCTATAAATATTGAGATTGTGAAATCTAGAATGAGCCCCACATTGCATCCTTCCGCATTGTGTACTTCAGTGCCAGTGTCAATTTTGAAGTACAGTAACAATACAACCCAATCTTAAAAACGTTACTCTTTTCCACACATCTGAGAATAGCTTTATAACTATATTTTTCTTCCTCCCCTCTCTGATCTACTATTACTTTTCGACTATCCTCTAACATAAATGGAGTTAATGCTTTTGTTGGATACTGTTTGAGGTTCCGTAACAAAAGTTATGGAATGAATATAAAGCACTAAGAAATACGGATGCTTCATATAAAAACAAGAAAAAACAAAGAAGACTATAACCCAATCAATGAGCCAATGAAAGCTGCTATAATAAAAGGGTGTCCAGTTACTAACGATGGGTGACAAAATAGCAGTACCAAATCAATATCAAGGCAGGCTAAACGCCATTTTTGATCTATAAATATATGGAACATGAACAGATAATATTCGAGAATGCATGGAATATGTTCTCTTAGTTTATTTTAATACAGGCTGAAAAAGAAAAATTCAGTCAATTCTAACCTTCCTGAATAGAAAACGTCAGGTTTGCATTGAATAGAAAACGTCAAATTTGCATATTTTTTATCAGTCAGCTTCACATCAATAAACTTGTTTCCACGTTGAGACTTCACAGCATTCCACATGCTACTTTCAAAATTTTGCCATTCACCCATCTCGCATTGACATAAACCCATGGATGCATTCCTGCAAAGTTCAACTTCTTCAACTTTTCGTATGTTAAGAGTTCCTACATTTACAGACTGCATGAATAAAAGATCGAGAAACATTCAATCTAACAACTATCTGACTAAAAATCTGAAATAGCAATTAATTATGTAAAGCATTTATTTGACAAAGCATATATATTGCAAACGAACAACCAAAGTTCAAAATTTGGAACAATATTATGTGAATATACAGAAGTTTCTTAGTATTGAATTTGACACCTTTTAGGGCCCACTGCTAATAAAAAGAGAATCATCAATACTTCAAACGCTTTTAACGTGTCAAAAAATAAAATCAAAGCAGATGAAAAATTGTCATGTTGGGATAATAAGAGTAAAAAAAAAATCACTGTATTGGCACCATGTGTCCTTGAACTATGTTCCCACTCGGTCTCGCTACTGAAAGGCCATTTCCGTAGTGGAGTTCAAGCAATGGCATTTTCAATTCACCAGAACTATTGTTCAAAAGAAATGGTAGAGAACTTACTATCTCCTCATCAGTGGAATAGCTAAACTTGACGCTTTTGATGGCTCCTTCGGCAACAAGTGCTGAAGACAGGTCCTCCATCTCTCCACAGCAGATGAATGACAATATTGAAAATTGCAGTCATTGGGTAGAACAGATCGAAGAGGTTGTGCACAAATGCGGTGGTCGAGGGCCAAATTAATAGCGACAACAATTTGAGATCGGAAGGAGCAAAAGGATGACGTGATGTGAAGGTAACTTCTGGCCTTTTTAATGGAGGTCACGTACAGAGAGGTACAGCTAGTATTTTTCTTTCCTTGAGGTCGTATACAGAGAGGAAATCTCAAGCAAAATAATTCACGTACGAACTACTATTCAATATAATAATAGAAAGATAGCGCGGCTTTGCCGCGCCTGATTATCATCCCCTCATACAGTATAGAAAATACAATGGGATAACATCCCCTATGCGTTGTATTAGAGAAAATAATATGCAAAGAGATATAGAACTTTTACAGTGGTGATATCATTTATCTCACTGTCAACTTTGTCATCTTTTACTGAAAAAAATTACAACTAATGTGCATTAGTTTTGATTTCCCAAGAATAGTGAACTGGCACCGAACCAAAATTAAAATATAACTCCAAGAGAAAATCAGAACTTTTGATGGTCAAAGAATGCTAATGAATTTAATAATTTAGATGAGCACTAATACAAAGATTGATCTTATCAAACCATAAGATTTACTTGTATATGCTCTTGGTTTGACTCATGTTATGGAAGGAGCTTTTATCTGACGAATATATTATAACAAAGAAAAAATAGCAACAGTCAACCAGGTCATATTAGGTGAGTTGTAAGTTCATTCTGAAAAAAAAAGACACAAATTTCTCATTTTCAAATAAACAATATAAGAAACATATGTAGTTACAGAGGGAGGAATATCAGTTCCCCCTCCCGCCCTGTTCTCTGATTTGACCCAACAACTAAATGATCTTAGCTTGACTGTTCCGAACAGGTCCTAAGATCTTCCATGAGAAAATACGTATATATATGCATATCACAAGATTCTCAACTATTATCTCAGCTCTTATATTCAAATAATTTTATTATATAAATCGTAGAGTTTTACACTGAATCATAATATGTTACTTTAAAAATCGATTAAGCCAATGATACTGTGAGGAGATGAACCTAGCTTTTCCTCCATTTATTGCGTAAATTTGACCCTCGTTCCCTGATTTCAAGCAGAATAGTTAGCTTCCGTGCATCAGCTCTTCTGTGCTTACCTCAGGTCAGGTAAAATTAAAAGGAGATTCAGTTTTAGGGAAGAGCAAGTATCCCAATCACCTGTCATGCATCTATTTTGTCATTGTATTTTGTCACCTGAAATACATAACATCGCTATCAATCTTAGATATATGGTGTGGACGTCCAGAGACTTTGAATGTTTCTATATTTTAAATAATAAGCTGATTTATATGAATTTGAGCAATATTAATTTCGAGTTTCTGTTACATTCACATATTATCAAACAGTTAAGGTGCATGAGGGTATATCTAAGAAGGTACCGTATTTTTGCAATCTGAATATTTGATCAATGAAGCTTTTTTGCCTTGCCGCCATTGTGCTTGCCCTGCATTATGTTACCTAGCGCAATGTTGTTATGTTGTGGACATTGAGGCTATTACGGAACAGTGTAGGTACAGTGGGGAGTAAGCAGTAGCAGGGAGAAAAATTGCATGGCCCCTCGCCATCGCTATTGTATGCACTGCAGGGGCACAGCCAAGATCTTTGCTTATCTGTTGTTGATTCCATAGTGGTCGATAGGGCTCCCCTTGCACATTTCAAATGGAGTCATGACTAATGACTCATGAGATATCCTAAAATTTACTCGCAAAAAAAGATACCCTAAAATTATTATTTTCAAAACGCACTGCTGTCCACCATAAAAATAAAATAGTAACAAAAACTAACGACGCAGGCATGACGACACAAATGGAAAGTAAAAGGGTCCTTTCTGAATTTATGTTATCTCTCAAACCTATTGTTTGGTAAATGGAGCTCCCTCAAGTTCTTTTCTCAGCTCTTTGTTGTTTCTCGAGCCTGAAACTTTACATAGACACAGAAGGAAGACAATTAATAAGGCAAGTGTGAGATAATTCCTATCTGCTCCAAACCAACCACATGCTAAAGCAGATTTCACTAATTAATCTACGAGTGCGTTTAGGCAATAAAAATTTGAACAGAATTTCTGATGCTTATGCATAATCTTTTATGTTGAGATAGACAGATGGTAAGCTTCTGAAATTACCATGTAGACATGTTATTTGTGCTGTAGCTCAGAACAGAAAGAAATTCATATGCAGTATATGCTTACTGCTGGAACTTAGAATTAGACCATGAAAAAAACCACATAACAAGGTGCAGAGCCCTGTACCACGGTATAAACCAAAGAGGACATCTAGTATTCCAGATATTACACAGATGACAGCAAAGAGAAAAGGGACAATATCTGCAAATCAGAAAGTATGACAAAGTGTTGAAGACGATGAACTCCTGCAGGTGGGGGAAGGCGACAGTGGCTTTGGTAGAGGAGGTACAGGCCGGAGTAAGATTTTTCTAGATCCTCTGATATCATCACCATAAATGACATATTATAAAAAATCAGTAATAGAAATATAAATGCTATTTAAAGTGGCTAAACTGAGATATATTACCCACCAAGGATTGTTTCTATTATTTGCAAATCACATGTTTGATATACTTAATGTATAAAATTTCATTAATAGTTTCAGTATCAAGATTTAGCAATTGAAATTTTTAGAAGAATAAGAGTTGTATCCATTCGATCTTACATCTAAGAAACAAATGAAGGGATAGAAATACAACAAAATAGCACTGATTTATCCATAGATGTAATTTTGAACTGTAGTATTGCTCGATCTGAATGATGTTTGTGCTTGGCATTTTGTCAAACAGGTTGGGTGTGTGTCCAAAGACTTGCTAGAAGAAGAAATGATGATGATAGCAAGAAGAATAGACGATGCTACTGTTAACTTTTTTCACATTAGAAGATGAACTATGGATTAAGAAATATCTTCAGTCATTACTGCTAACAATTAAAAGAAAATGGATATTCTCCTTGCTGGGTATGAAAGAAAATAATGAAGTCCCCCAATCGTTACAGAAGAGAAAGTCCAGGACGCAGGTCTCCTCCTCTTCCATGCAGGTATCGCGGAGAAGCTGGAGGGCAACAAGGAGGAGTCGCGTCTCACACTTGGGGCGGATGGCACTGACGATGTTGACAGTGTGGAGGAGGCGCAGGACCTCGGCGTGGGTGTGGAAGGGCCGTGGGCAGGAGGAGAACGCTGGCACCTCGACGGTGAGGCAGCCACCTACAGCGGGGGAGGAGGAGGAGGAAGGGGACCAGTGGTCAAAGAGCAGGTGGGCAAAGTAGCAGGAGCAGAGGAGGGAGGTAGAGGAGATGTGCAATCACTGTCAGAACCAGCGTCATCAGGGCAGGAAGGGTCGAGGAGGCGGCAGAGGAAGATGTCGGCGTTGGAGAGGAGAGCGAGCTGGGCAGGGAGAGTGGGTCGAGAGAATTCGCGAGAAAACCCGACCCGAACTGTATCGGATGGCACAAATTGCAAGTGTGGTGAATCGAACGGTCAAAGATTAGCGAGTGACGTGGGCTAACGGGCGCGCGATAAACCGCGCCACATTAGATAGTAAGAGATTCCAACAACTGATTTTTTAAAAAACAAATACTGTGAAAATACTTTAGTGCCTAAACACCTTACGGTTTACCTCAAAACTGCAAAAACAAACTTCAATTTCTAAAAACTACTCCATCCCGTTATAAGTTATTTTGAAGCTGGTCACAGGAATTAAGAAAAATGAAAAAAGTGAAATGTTCTGATAACGAGGATGAAAGAGATAGAGTGAATATATATTAGAAAGAGAAAATGGTGTCTCAGAAAGTGAGAATGACTTATAATTTGGAAAAACTTAAGTAGCTCAAAATGACTTATAATTTGGGACGTAAGGAGTATGTTATTTACTAACTCTAGTTTCTACCATGATTTCTTAATACTATGTGTTTTTTTAAACAATAACATCCAAACAGGCTCTAAACAGGCTCATGTTAAGACTTACCAAGTCAGCGGGCATCTCAGTGTCTACATCGCCTACAATTAAAAGAAAAATTAACCCATGGCGGACTCGAGAATTGTGCAGCTCTAGGAAAGCAAGCTCACTTTCAGGTTAATTTGGTGCTTATTTTTAGCAGAGGCTAGAGGGATTTGTTTGCAAATCTGTGAGATAGACTCTATGACGAGTCTAGTCCGAACTTTCTTGGGCTAGGTGCCGCGTGAAAATGGCCACGAATAAAAAGAGCGGCCAAGCGTCAGCGGCTCGTCAGTACAATTTCGGACGGGGTATTAAATCGAAAACATCGATCTAACACAAAAATATTTATAGGTTCAACCTATTATTAACAGTAGCAATTTAGTTATCCGGACTAACATTACCTCCCTTACAAAATATAAACATTTTTTGAATGGATCCAATTCAAACTTCTTTAATTTTGACTGTTAATAATTAGAGTTAATGTTGTTTTTATTATATATAATTGTGTTACTTGATTGGTCATGAAACATATTTTTATAATATTTAAATTTATATTAGAAAGTATTTATTTTTTGTGCGCAAAACACCTAAGCATTAAGCTGAACTGGTAGCTTCCTGTCAAGCGAGATCCACTCGTCAGCGCCTTCTTCCTCCTCCCCCAACCATACTGCCCTGCGTGGCGCACATGCAAGCCGGCCATGCGCCCCCGCCCCCGACTCATGTCCTCTCTCTGCCGCCCCGTCCGGCTTCCTCCTCTTCATCCTCCTCTCACTCTCACTCTCATTTCTCCCTGTCTCGCGCTCGCCAACTGGAGCGCCGCTCGCGACCGCGGAACCGAGCCTTTTTCGGCCACCATTCTCGGCAAGCTGGTGCGCCACCCCATCCTCCACCTCCCACCGCGGTCTCTCCTCCATCCCCGAGCTACGGTGACCGGATTTCGAGTTTTCCCCAACTTTCGAAGCTCTCAGACCCGCCGCCGCTCCTCCACCAAATCCGGAGTGCCAGGTGCGGATCTTGCCGGGTCGTCATAGATCACACCTGTGCGCACCTCCTTGGTGTATCAATCAACCGATTTGTGGCCAGATTTGCAGGATTTTGAAGCTTTGCCATTGCCTTTTCGGGTGGCCGAGCCACCTCGCCTTGGACGACCACCCTGCCGCCCTCCTCGTCGACGTCTTCACCCATGCCGGTCTTCTTCTCCTTCCTCTGAAGCTCGTGGTGCAGCTCCCGTTCAGGTTCGTCAACCGAGCCAAGCAAACGCCGCCGTCGAAGTTCCGCCCCCACCGCTCGTCGTCGGCAGCTCGCTCCGGTGAGCACCGCTTCCCGTCGACCTTGAAGCCGGGTTCTCCTCCTCGCGTGGGTGGCCATCGTGCCCCGCTCGGTGGTTTAAGCCCCCGGGAGCGCGGGCTCCGGCGATTCGGCGGCGCAGATGGCACGGTCGGCCCGACCGGCCCGCGGGCGGTGGATCCGCTGTGGTCACGCGGCCTGATCCCGTGCGGCCGCTATTCCAGTGCGCCCCAGTGCGGCTTCACTCGCAGGCCGCCACGTGGCGTCCCCTTTTTGGCTAGATCTGTTTAAATTCGGAAATCATTTCTTAATTATCCAGAAATCAGTTTAATCTTCCAAAAATCATAGAAAATGCATATGAGCTAAAAAATTGCAAATAATATACCGTTGGAATCCTCTCATCCTGTAGAATATTTTAGATCTATCAAGGATTAATTTGATACATGCTATTACAATTTTGTGAAATTTAAAATATGTCATTCGAGCCCACGTGTCATTCACTTGCAGGGCCCCATCTGTCATAAACACATCAATGAAATATTTCAAAGTTTGAAAAATTGTAATGCCATGTATCAAATTCGCTAATCTATCAAGTTGCAATTTCTGCATTGGAATTATTTCTGTTAATTAAATAATGTGCCTTAAACATGCATGCATATCATCATTTTCATGCATAATTAAAATGTGAAAAATTTATATCTAGCTTCTACTGATTATGTTCTGTCATTTTGGAATTAATAAGAATTTATATTTATGTAGATTATTTTTAAATAATTATTTACTCTTAGTTAGGGATTAATTCATTATAAATTCATATGTTAATAATAAATTGCAAATTTTGTTCAGAAATTAGTTTATAGCCCTACTAATGTTATGAGTAACTAAAATTGTAGTTTATGCCTTCAAGAACCATATTAAGAAATTTTAGAAGTAATTTCCCTATTATGACCTATTTTAGTATAGTATAGAAATTCATTCTTTTAGGTAAAAAACAGAACCTTGCCATATAATTGCAGATAGCATGTTAATTTAATAAACTCAATCCGCATGAAAGCATTCGCATAACAACCCCTTCATGAGCATCTCATCGCATGACCTTAGCATTTTATTAGGTGCATAACTAATCACACTCACATATCATTTCATGCACTTAGGAAACGACGTGGAAGATCAGCATCTTGCTCTAGTTGCTCTGGAGACATCCGTCACTAAAGATCTTCAGCTTGTGTATGCTAACTCTCAGCAAACCGAAGGCAAGCCTCGGTGCATTAACCCTATTTTAAATCCTTTTATTTTCTCACTATGTATTGTATGGTTAACGTACTGTGCATTATGTTGTCGGAGTTGTTTCAAAACCATAGATTGCATGATAGTGCCAATTATCCATGTTGACTGTATATTGGTACAGGTAACTCGATGTAGAGCTAGGCTAAGTCATAATTGACGGTTGAAGTCGAGTGAATGAGAAACCTCACTCGCGAGTTATAGGTTGTTACCCTGGTTACCCTTATCCTATCAAATGATAAACCTGAGATCGGGCAGGGAGTAGTTTGACATGAAGGCATGTTTCCTATGTGGACTCATGGCCGGAGTGTGGTAGCCATGTCTGTATCGGTTAAGGACCGATTCGAGTGTGGCACTGTTGAGCAAGTTTGAACAGTACCGAATGCGTACTGTGGACATGGGACCCAGAAAACCTATGTAGCAAAACACCGTAGTGGTTAGACGAACCCTACCTCTTTTTTGCCGAGGAGTAAAGAAAGACTTGTGTTTAACCATGGATAGATCCAAGGGGTTATTGCATGGAGGACCCTGTTCTTGGGAGAGGTGCGCTTATCAGACTGGCCCTTTGGTGTTGCGCAAAAGGTTGCCACACTTGTACTTCAGGTTTTCCCAGCTGGTGTAAATCAATTATAATCGCTGCCCCTCACAGTAACGAGTATCGCTTATTCGCTGTGTCATATCGTAGTAATAACTAGACTTAATTAATAATATGCAATGATTGCTTAGTTTATAGGCAATTGCCTGACAACTATGTTTGCTATAGTTGCCAATTAAATTTACATTCCTTGAACTTAACTTACTGCTTAAATATAAAAGTAAGGATCCACTGATAGTGCTATGTTTTATGCAAATGACCATCCCTGTGAGTCAGCCTTCTCATGTTAGGAGTCAGCTGTAGTTGGTCATTTTTGACAGGTAAGTCTTGCTGAGTAATTAGTACTCATGGTTTGTTATTCCTCTTTTTGTGTTGTAGCACTCCCTCTTTGTAGCTGGTGTGACTGCTGCGGCAAGGTGGTGTGGGAAGGTGAACCCACTGCGCACTGGTCTGTTGAATGGGTTCCTTCTTCACCTACCCCAGATCGCGGAGAATGAAGCATGTCTTAGGGCAAGATATGTTTCATATTAGAAAACCATTGTATCATTTCCGTATCGCTTCCGCTCTGTTTTAAACTTACTCCTAAGACCACTTGAATTTTATTGTAAGACTTTAATAGGTTTTTTATATTTTATATTATCACTCATGTAATACTATTTGGGTATTGTTGTTCAATATCACCCGAGATCGATCCTAGACGAGCCATCCATGATTTTTGGGCGGTTCTGCCACACCATTTGTGACACTCTCAAATTTAAACAAAGTGAAATTCTCTTAAAGCATTTAAGAAGAAAGCTTCTCTCCCTTCTTTTAAAAATATATATATATATATATATATAAAATAATAATAAATGTGTCAAGTGCTTGAGCTCTTTTGAAGTTGACTTATTTGAATTACTCTGAATTTATTTGAATTTTGTGAACCTTTTTGAATTAAATTGATTTTGAATTTTTCAAAATTTCGAATTCTTTACAACCTGTTGGGCCGGCTTTCCTTCTTCGGCCCATAAGGCTCCAGCCCATGAAAAAAAAAAGAGGGGGAAAGCTATCGCTGGGCCGGCGCCCCAGCCCAGCAGCGCTCGGCCCAGCCGACCTCTGTCTTCCTCGCGCCGCTCTGACGCGATG
>BCLF01000245.1:38797-61386 GCA_001602275.1 Zoysia japonica
CGTCCCGCTTGAAGGCGATGAGTAGCACTCGTTCTTCGCGCAAGTTGCCTGTGGCGTAGCTTTTGGTCTCATGCTTTCGCTATTTATGTAATGATTGATCGAGGATGTTTCGCACTCCTCGAGGGTTTGTAATGTTAACTTTGATTGTGTATCTCAAGTAGCTGGGACAATATATGTAATATTAGGGCATGTGCCATGTATCCACAATGTTTCGTGCGTACCAACTACTGATCCAGGGATTGGTACGGTGTACACGAGAATACCCCAGAAATGGGGTATGACACCATTTACCCCTGCTGAGTGTATATGGGTACAAGCAACTCGATGTAGAGCTAGGCTAAGTTTTATTTCACTATAGAAGTCGTGTGAATGTAAAGTCACTCATGAGCTGTAGGTTTTACAACATATTATACTTAGGGTTAATTTATCCTATCAACTACTAAATTTGAGACCAGACAGAGATGATGTATAGGAGGGTTTGAGAAGGCTGGGCCTTCACGGTGGTAGCTTTGTCTGTGTCGGTTAAGGATCAAGTCGAGTGTGACCTTGTTGAGCAAGTTTAAACAGTACCAAATGCATACTGGGGACATAGGACCCAGAAAACCGTTGTAGCAAAACACCGTAGTGGTTGGACGATCCCCACCTCTCTTTTGGCGGCGATGAAGGAGAGCCTTGTTTCTAACCATGGATATGTTCTGCATGGTGATCGCATGGACCCTGTGCTCGGGAGGTGCGCCTGTTCGGACCGGCCCTATGGGTTGAGCGAAAGGTGGCCACATACGGCTTTCGGAAAGCACGCACGTGTTGTGTATTTCGAGTTTTCTCAACTGGTGTAAATCGATTATAATCACTGCCCCTCACAGTAACGAGTACCGCTTGTTCACTGTGTCATATCACAGTAACAACTGGACTAATAATAATAATATGACTTATTTGCTTAGTTTATAGGCAATTGTGTGGCAACTATGTTTGCTATAGTTTATAGTGCAAATTAAATTTACATTTCTTGAACTTAACTTACCGCTAAAAGATGAAAGTAAGAATTCACTAACAGTGCTATTTCTTATGCAAATGGCCATCCCGTGTGAGTCAGCGTTATCATATTCTCGGAGTCGGCTGTAGTTGACCTCGTTGACAGGTAAGACTTGCTGAGCATTTGAATGCTCAGGGTTTAACTCTTTGTTGTTTTGTGTGCAGGTGGTTTTTCTCTCTCTCCTCTAGACCAACTGGCAGGAGCGACCTCCGAGGGTGGCTATGTCCGTTGGGAGCTTTGCTCGCTGCGCTGCTGTTGTGTGCTGCTAGAAAGTGTATCGTAAGGGCTCGATGTCATCTTATGCATAGTTTTCAAGAAACAGAAACCCTAGTTTAAATAAGGTTACCGTTTCTGCGTTTTTAAAACTTCTATTTTATTAACTTAATCAACAGTTTGTAATGTATTTTATCGTGCTTGAGTTGTACTGTTGATCTTTGCTTCGCCGAGTGACACCCGATAAGATCTTGTGGTCAATAGATCGTCTCTCTCGTGGTGCGGTCTGTCAAAAAATCAGTCGGTTCACGGTTTTTGAAACCTTGCCCTAGACTAGCTAGGTGATGAATATGAAGCTTCTGAGTAGATTATGAAAGTCATCATCAAGTTTTTGAGCGATTTTGAGTCCTCCCCTTGAAAGTGACACCAAGAGAGAGTGCTCGAGCCTTGAACGACACTTGCTCTTATGATTGGGCATTATCTGAGATCAGAAATCGCTGGTGTCTTCACTTCGGGAGTGAAGCATAACCTAGAGAGCACCGTTCAAGGAACAGCGAGAGGAACTAAGTCTCCGACGGGTGGTCCAACGCGGAATAGGGGAAAGCACCGTTCTTCCAAGATGTCCAGAAAAATAACTGATCATTTCTATATCTCTACTTCTTTACTTTTCACATTTACATTCCCAGAAGTAGTGTTCATAGGTTGTCTTACTTTTTCCTCTTAGTAGTTATCATGTTAGTGCGTGATTGTGTGCATTTCTCATACCACTAGTATAATAGGAGTCTTAGCATACTAAACTTGTATAATTTTGATTTCGGTCGAGATTAGGTTGCAAATTAAGTTTTGTAGCAAATTGACGGTTACACTGGACCACCGATGCAAACACCCCTTTATCATTGTCCTTGATCCTTACAATCAGTTGCTCGGACTTTGTTGCTTTTCCTCCTTTTTGCAAACTTTCCTGCAGGTACATTGTGTGATTATTACGGCAAAATGGTGAGGGAGAGATAACCCTCTTCCAAGTGGTCTATCGAGCAGGTTCCCGCCTCACCAACCTCATGCTGTGAGGAATTAGTCATATCTTAGGGTGGGAAACCCTCCGTTCACAATTATAAGTCATTCTAGCATTCGAATTTTGTTCTTAAATATATGTCATTATCACTTTCCAATACACCTTTTTCTCTTTCCAACACACTTTTTCTCTTCCCAATAAATCTCTATCTCTTTCCTCCTCGTTTTCTGCGCACCATACTTTTTCACTTTTTCTTAATTCTCGTGCCCAGAGCTAGAATGACTTATATTTGTGAACGGAGGGAGTAGATCATTTAAGAAAATCATCATTTGTATTTTGGTTATTGCTTCCGCTTCTTTCAACTTTGTTTTAAAACTCTTTGTGAACTTGAACCAACTACTGCAAGCCTTTGAATCCGTTTGTAATATATTTTCATCGCTCATGTTGTATTATCAGGACATTATTGTCTCTATGTCACCCAAGAACCATCATGGACGTCACTCATTATTTTGGGTGGTTCTTCCACGCAGATCGAGGAAGCATATATATTGGAAATGCAGGACGATTGATTGACCAAAAGAGTTGTCTAAGAAGCTTATGAATACCATCTTTGGGAAATCAAGAGAGAAATTTCCTGGAACGTCGCCTCAAAAAGAATCTATCCCAATATCCTCTGTAGTTACAATATATATTTAACTAATGCAAAGCTGGTTTATTCAATACTCTTTGTCCCTAATAAGAGATGGCGTTAAAACCCATTACTAAATTTGTCGCCAGTGTTCCTCGTGTCCCCCGCATACACGCTACATCACAAAATAGGGCCTAGGAGTTAGCTACAATCGGAAAATATTTTCGTTCCCCCCGTACAGAATTAAAATTGAAATAATACGCAACACAATATATAAAAGAAGAAAAACACGCTACATCACAAAATAGCGCTAGGAGTTAGCTACAATCGGAAAATATTTTTGTGCANCCCCCCCCCCCCCCCCCCAGAATTAAAATTGGAATAACACACACCACACTATATAAAGGCCCTGATCGGTTTTGCGGGAATGAGAGTGAAATGAGAGAGAAGTAACTGATTCATTCCCCCTCTAATTCACTTGCTGAGTAACCTAACAGGGTCAAAAGAAGAAAACTCTGTAAACTGAACCTTACTGTAATTTGTAGGAATAACCGTCTTTCATCGCCTCCATGCTGCGCATGTGGTCCCTCTACCTCGTTTTTACGGCCGTCGTGCTCCTCTCGTCGACGGGAACAGCCGACGAAGTGACGGCGGAGGTGAACCCCCTACACTACAGTTGTCGGGAGGACGGTGGCCAGTACACGGCCAACAGCACCTACTTGTCCAACCTCAAGGCTCTGTACGGGGTTCTCGTGGCCAAAGCAGGCACGTCCAACTTCGTCTCCGGCGCTTTCGGCCAGGCGCCCGACGCTGTCTACGGCATTGTTTCCTGCCGCGGCGACTGCAGCGGTGCCTCCTGCGCCGAGGGCCTCAACGAGGCGATCGCGCACGCAATCGACAAGGGCTTCATCTGCCCGTTCTATAGGGACGCCACCATCTACTACGACCAGTATATGCTCAGGTTCTCTGGCGACGACTTCCGCCGCAACGTCTCCAACAGGCCGGCCTGGGTCGCGTGGAACATGAACAACGTGACCGGTGCCACCGGCAAGGGCTACGGCGAGAAAGTCCTGAAGCTAACCAACGCAATCGTCGCCTACGCGGCGAGCTCCCCGGACCGTTACGGGACGGGGGAGCTGTGGTTCGGAAGCGATGAAGTGAGCACGATATACGGTCTGGTGCAGTGCTGGTCTGTCTTCACGCCGGATGAGTGCCGGAGCTGCCTTGCGGACCTCGTCGCACTGATCCCGAGGTGGTTCAGGGACAGCAGTTCCGGGGACCACCGCGTCGGCGGGAGGATTCTCGGTGTTCGGTGTAACCTGAGGTACGAGAAAGAGCTCTTCTTCAAGGAGACGGACAGCACGCTGAAGCTTGATATGCCTAAAAGTACGTAAGTATGTGCTTCCATGGGTACGAATAACTTTTGTTTCGTGATTTTATTCTTTCTTTATTAAAAATTTATTTGTTACTTCATCCATCTAAAAATAAGTATCATTTTAGATTTTCAAATATCTACCTTTTGACAATTCGTCTTTTCCAAAAAAATTATAAAAAATTATTTATTTTATTATAAAATGGTTCATTATTAGAAGTACTTTTTAATCTTCACCTGTTTATTTTTTTATTTTTGTAAATTTTTTAATAAAACAAATGATAAACACTGATTTCAAAAAGTCAAAAGGATCACCTATTTTGAAAGGGAGGGAGTAGATATGTGCATGTCGACCAAAAATTATAGATGTCCATTGCGTACCGGTATCTTTGCCGGGGAAACAAAGAACAGTGTTTTTGGAGTATTGTGGATTTTGCGAGGCAGATTTTAAAATAGATATAAATGATTGTGGATCGTCCATTTACATTGATCTCGAGGATTAAATTGGTTTTTAATCTTCGAAGTAAAAGTTATTTGATAATTATTAATTATTGTATCATTTAATTTAGAAAGTAATTAGTAAGTTTTAGCAACCGATGGTAAAGCAATGGTTGGGAACATATTGGTGTCTACCTCTTAGGAGGAGAACCAACAACACTTAGTCTACCTTAAAAAAGCTTTAATTTTTTACAATCTAGACCAGCAATTACACTACAAGTCTTCCACTAACTAAAAGGGTTGACTATTCTATAACATTAACTTTTACTATTCATTTTATTAAAAAATTATTAGCCATGTTTCAAATCCCAGTAATAACAAAGGAAATTATAAAAAATATATTATAGATATTATACTTTTTTTGATAAAGCGAATGATCAAAGTTGATGTTAAAAATCAATTATGTCATAAAGCTGGAGGGTGTATTTCACAATAACTACCATCAGATTCTGCTTATTTTCACGCTATTTTTTTTTGAATTTCTAGAATATATTGTGTATTATTAGCAAGGCAAGGTTGATACTCTATCAGGATATATTTTTCCCGGGAAACATTTTTCAGTGCCTGCCGTGCTGCAGTGCTGGCGCCCATATGCCCGTAAGAGCATCTCCAACAGTTTGGTAAAATAAAAAGATTCCTCAAACATAAATTTAAGAAGTTTCTAAAGAACAAATATAAGTTAAAAAGGTTCTCATCCAACAGTTTCCAATTTCAGTTTCCAAATAATTTGAAATATAGCCACATCATTTTTTTTAGGGTCTATTTCAGTGGTTTTCATTAAACTAATATTCCCAATAATACCGCACCATGGAACAAACAAGGTGGGATTTGTAAATTTCAGGTGGGAAACATGGGATTTCACCTCTTGGGAGTTCGGATCAATTCCCTAAATTTAAGGAGCAATAGTCTCCGTTTTGGAAGTTCTTATATTTAGGAACCTCGTTTAGAAAATAGTTGAAGGGGTGTTTTTCTAATTCTTTCTTAAATTTATATTTAGGAAACTATTGGAGATGGTCTAAATAAGTTATACTTCCGTCCCTACCTCCGTCCTTAAATATATGCATTTATGGGTTTATTCAGAGTTAAACTCGTTTAACTTTGACCATTAAATTAATAACAGAAAACTGATGATATTTTATCATATATAGATAGTGTTACTAGATTCTTCATAAAAGAAACTTTCATAATATATAACTCTTTATATTACAAATTATTTAATTTTCTAGGTATTATTAGTTAAAGTTGATAGAATTTGACCAAACCACCTTTCGTTATTTGTGTGTTTAGGGCGCCCGGAGACCCCAGACATGGTGAAGATCGTTTTTATCTCAATTGCAGCTATCCTCCTTACTATAGTTATTTTATTTGGCTTTCTATGGATCATAAAACAAAGAAAAGGTACATACTTGGACCTTCTCAGCAGCATATTATTTTTGCAATAATTATTGCATATTTCTTATAAATTAAATACGTGCTCCCTGATCTATTATATTGTATTATTAGTAGTAGGACAGAAATTTTGGTTCAAATTTACACGAAAGGGGGAGTAAGAATACCATTTAATTTTATAGGGTATTTACAATAGTTAAGCTTCCTGATTATTAATTCTAACAAAAAAATTAAGGAGTACCAATATTATCCAGCAAAATATCCAGCACAGCTTGTGAGATGATATCGATCGTAGTGATCACCACTTTATGAAAGGGTGTCCTGTGGAATTAGATAATCAACATGCTCTGGGGAGAAGATGTTACCTATTTTTGAAGCAAGATAATTAGTACTAGCATCCAGTAAGCCAATCCCAAGGGTTTATTCTTATTGTTTTAAAAAATAAGTATTTGTTTTATAAAAAAATTAACAATCGTGACTTAAGATTTATGTCACCGTCTAGAAGATTCTAAAAATTTAAATAATGAAGCAACACGTCCAAGGCCAATCTTTAAGTAATTTTTATTCATATACATAAGTTTGCAGCTTCTTTTGAAAAGAAAAGGTACTCACTTAATTATTTTCTACGCCCCTAAACTAATGGCATTTATACTCGACAACACTAGACTCAGAAGATCGAAGGGAGCTAGAAGAATGGCGCAGGCTGGTTGCCGAGGAGATTGGCTCCGTGTTTTCACTCTTTAAAATATCTCAGATAAGAGATGCCACTGAAAATTTCTCACAAGGAAAGAAATTAGGGGAAGGAGCATTTGGTCCTGTCTACAAGGTAAGTCAACAATAACCGAATTAAGGCCTTGTTTGGAACCGGTACAAATTATTATAATATAGATTATAGAGATAATTTTTATAATTTGGTTTACAAACATAATCTAGGTGGTGGTGTTTGGAGACCAGATTATAAAAACCGCCTCTTTAGTTTTTATCTTATCAATTGACCCTTTTACGCTTCATTTTTGAAAACAACAGTTGTAGAATTGTGTAATCAATTAGGAATTATAAAGGGCAAAATGTCTTTTAGTACGCATAATCAAATTTTAGCTGGGGTAGAGCAGATTATGGATTTATCATAAACCAACATGTTTGGAAGCCCTCTAGTTCATATAATCTAAATTATCATAATCTGGGTGGTTCCAAACACAGCCTAATTATTAGTTAAAGACAACAAAAGGCAGACAATTTTGACTTTGTTTGTTTACTTAGTAAAGGCAGGCACAATGTTTATTCTAAAGAAGCAATCCATCTTAACGTTTTGGTGTATTTGAAGCTTGAATTTCTCCCTAGTCCGCATTGTTTGGATCACACTTGCTACCTCTGTTCCTAAATTATGTCACTGTTGACTTCTAAAATCAAATTTGACTATTTGTCTTATTCAAAAATTTTGATAAATATAATATATTTTGTTATAATTTACTTTATCATTAAAATTTCTTGAAATATGACTTAAAAAAATTTGAATTTGAATTAACTTTTTTAATAAGACAAAAATATGATGTTAGAAGTCAACATCAAAATCAATTTAGGTTCGGAGGAGTATTCTTCACCGTGACCAGCTAGCATCTGTGAATTCCCAACAGTTTCCATATTACTAGATTGAAGATTCGGTGGACTAAATGTTTGCCGACTAAAAATTAGTCTTTTTCTTCCAAACGAGCGCGGACTAATAGGGGAACTAAATTTTAGTCCACTCATCAACTAATTGGAAACCAATTAGTCGATTAGGAGGGACTAATAGTTTATGAATATAGTAAAAAGTCTAAATTACCCTCAAATTTTTTTTCAAAAATCAACTCGGAGAGATATCCTTTTTTAGCGGATACCTAATCGGAGACCTGCGAAACAATTAGTCATAGATCCACACAGGCACAGATTAATAATTAGTCAGGGGCAAAACAGACATATCATTGGAGGATGGTGTCGCACCCGTTTTTGAAATGCACTGTGATACACGTATCAGTCCCTGAATCGATAGCTGATACGCACAACACAACAGAATATATATCAAAAGCATACTTCGAAAAGAAAAGAATACCTGAGACGGAACTAAACGCGGAGAGGATCTCTATGATCCAACACCAGTCCTGAAAAGTTGGGAAAAACAAAAGTCAAACACTTGATCATGCTTCCAAATTTTAATATTTTTCGAAATTTCCAAATTAGCTAAATTTTAATTTAGTGAGGTTTTTACCTTTTGAAATAGGAAAGAAACTACAAAATCTGCGCGGCAATTGGCGCGCTTTTCGCGTATGTTTTTGTTGTGAAATCTCTAGTTGAAGCAGTATATTTTAAATTTATTATTTAACAAATAGAAGTATAGTTGCCTTAACAACATGTACGACAAAGTTTCATAAACATATACTCCGGTCTCAAAATGAATTTGTCGACGTGGTCTTCAAAGCATAAGTGTGACCCTTGTTATCTATAAAATATTTAATAAAAAAGTAGCATCGGTACACTTTTAAGAAAGTATTTTTAAAACAAATTATTTCTAATTTTGAAACTTAATAAATTTAAAATTATTTATAATTTATATTGGCAATGTTTGATTAAAACATTGCGTTCAAAGCTACTATTTTTTTTAACCAAAGTTGTAAGCGGAAAAAAGATTGAATCTTAGTTTTCATAGTAATCAAGGAGCATTTTTAGGAGATAAAACAATTTAAGTTATCTAAATATACATTTTCATTACATATAAAAGGTCTTTAATTGTAAGCACATACTTGAAAGACATAGAAGTAGAATAAATTTATAAGAATTTCTCTTATATCTTTTAAATAGTTCTATTGACCCTCCATTCTTAAATTATTGTTTACTGTTGATTTTTAATATCATCTTTGACTATTCAACTTATCTAAAAAATTAATTCAAATATGTAAAATTTTAAGTTGTGATTCGAATAACTTTAATGATAAAGCAAATTATAATATATAAAATTTATAAAAAATTAAATATGATCATAGTCAAAATTTATATTAAACCTAAAAAAGCTAGGGCGATGGCACGACCGTTCATGCTTGCTCTCGCCGAGTATGAAACATGCTCCTACGTTGACCGGAGAAAAGATTTTTTTTCTCCTTCTTAATATCGACCAGTAGATTTTAATTCGACGGTTAATATTTTTTAGGGTGACGTGGCGCAACGAGAGTTGAGAGAACACCTGCGCTTTAATATATAAAGATGAGATGATGAGGAGGAGAAAGAAAAATGTTAGGGTGATTGTTAGAAAATTTTTGAATTTTGTATTTTTAAATTACTCCTAAAATTTGGGATGTCATAGATGAACTAACAATTGGTTCTACCACCAAACAGGTCATGGGCTAATAATTAGTCGATTAATAATTAGCCGACTAATTGTTAATCCGAACTAACAGGCAAGTGGTACACCATACATATTTTATAGGAGTACCTTGGAAGAAATTATTTTTGAATCTCTAAAGAGATTTGAATCAATTAGCAAAAGGCAGTGGTACAATCCAAAACTGTTAAACAGTTATCATTTTGCCAATTATGGTTGAAACATTAGTTTCTCCATTAGAATTATATTAAATGTTTATGTCCTTGTCAACAAACACCTAAATTCTTTCTTCTCCAGGGTCGATTAAGTTGTGGATCAGTTGTGGCAATAAAAAGATTAGCGTCATATTCACGACAAGGGCCATCAGAGTTCAGAAATGAAATCAGGATTATAGCAAATATTCAGCATTCAAATCTTGTCAAGCTTAAGGGTTGCTGCATGAACGATACAGAAAAAATACTTGTCTATGAGTATTTACCTAACAGGAGTTTGGACGATGTTTTCTCTGGTATGTCTGAGATTTCTTACGGTGATTGAGAGGTATTAGAGTACCTCTCCCTCCTCATTTAATCTCAGATATTAGTTTTTAAAAATTTGTACTAGACTCACTTTTTTTTAATATCAGACCTACTATTTTGATACTTTTGACTAGGTAATTCCCTATTTTAATTATCAGATCTAATCAAATGGATGATTTTAGTTGACTCCAAGTATTGTAGCATGTCTCATTATATACTCTAAAATTACTTCTTCCCCACCTCACATTAGATATATTTGACAGCATTCTTTTCTCGCCCACTATAGAAATTTAAGCTGTATAGCGGTAATAATTCGAATGCGTTGTCCTTGCAAATTCTAATGGGTTATCCTTGCAGATGTTTCAAGGTGGGCATCGCTGACATGGACCAAGCGTCAAAATATAATTACTGGGATAGCCCAAGGACTTCTTTACCTTCACAATTATTCACAACCGGAAAAATGCATTATACACAGAGATTTGAAAGCAGGCAACATACTATTGGACCGTCAAATGAATCCAAAGATTTCTGATTTTGGGATAGCTAGGATGTTTGACTCAACTATGACTGAAGTGCGTACTTCTAAACTGATGGGAACACGGTAAGAAAGCACCTCATACCAAGATATTTCATATAAAGAAACAACAAAAAGTGCATCAGATGCAATTACGTACTAAGTACAGCTACTGAGGTTTCAAGGACGAAATGAGAACCTAGCAGGCACTGCTCAATGGACTTTATCCTAAAATTCTTTTTTCATACCAGCTAGAACTTTACTGACATAAATAAGTGGTAACAGAAATAACCAGTTTTAAGTTGCTTTTAAACAAAGTTTGTGACATTTCAAACAAACAACATGTTATTTTAGATGTGTAACCGCAAATGGACACAATATACCACACAAAATTAACCACTGCCTGGAGGCAAGTGTAGGTGTATATAATTCTCTCAGGTGTTAACATGTGTTATTCAAGTTTAAAAGTTGATTTTAACTTCCTGCATATTTTGTCTTTGAATGAAGCTCTAATTTTAATTTGCTTTCTAGTGGTTACATGGCACCTGAGTACTTTAATGAGGGTGTATTCTCCATAAAGACTGATGTTTTCTCCTTTGGAGCATTGGTTCTGGAAATAATAAGTGGAAGAGAAGTGGCAACTAATTTCAGTCGGTACAGAGGATCAAAAAACTTAATGTCATATGTGAGTAATCTCTTCGACTCTAGGACACATTTATCATAATTGGGTCAAAAAATAAGAACAATTTTCTCGAGTATAATTAGCATCATGAACCTTCGTTTGGATCTCCAGTAAAAACTTTAATCTGTATGGAGCAGGCTTGGAAATTGTGGGAAGACAGAAAATGCGACCAACTTATCGACAGCTCCCTAATTGTCGAGGAACAGAACCAAGAGGAAATTATAACCAGATACATTCAGATTGCCCTCCTCTGCGTTCAGGCAAATCCAGATGACCGGCCGGACATGAATGAAGTCACAAGGATGCTAAGCCATATGGACACCCCTTTGGAAAACCCTAATCAGCCTTCTTACTTTGATGAACCAATTGGGACGGTACAGGTGGAAACTCAGTACCGTACGGCCCTAGATATCCAGCACCCAGGTTAAGAAATAGTTTTTGCACAATTATTATAGTTCTTTTCTTCATCGCACTTGCAAATTAAATAGCAAGAATGTTGCATCGATCGGACTTGTGTACAATGACCAGCACTAATTTACTAAATCCATTAGACTGTCATTCTTCCTAAGTTTTAATTTGAAAGGCTTCGAGGCTAAACTGTGGAGAAGTCTTCTATGTATAATAATGATCTGTAACTTCGTGGGTTCATGTCCTAATTAACTGGATCAGGATTCAAGTACTCCATTAGTTTTGTACAAGTTGAATATCTGATGAAGTGGTCGGAGCATGCATTGAACTCTAGAGATAAGTGCGGCCACACACGGAGGTCTGGAATATGGAAGCGCTACCGAAAAGTGGCCGCAAGCATGTGGACGGGCTGTGGTTTTTGCTTCTTGTCAGGGTCATGTACCCCGGTTACTTACGGGCCCGGAGTAAACACGAAGACCCAGCCATAGACCACAGCCTATGGACCGATCTACAGCCCACGAAGGACTTCATCACGCCAAGCTATTAAAGAACATCCCGACCACCAGGGGTCGGAACCGCACGATAGCAATAGTCCGACCACCGAAGGGTCAGGAACATGTGATGACAAGACCAAACAAGACAACTGCTAGAAGCCAGCGCTTTCGCTTGACCCGCGGGGTCAGCCACCGCCTTAACGGTCAACATCTGATAAGCACAGAGATTTTTGACAATGTACAGCGGGAGGTAAAGCAGCCTTGTCGGGGGTAAAGCATTCCAGAAGGCAGTAAAGCAACCAGACGATCGGTAAAGCATCTCGATGGGCGCTAAAGCGAAACCGAATAGTGTCCTTTATCTCCTACGACTGGACAAAAGACGCACGACGGACATTGACAGCCTGCCCCAGTGCCAACGGGCGCCAGAGCACCAACTTCGACGACAACCATGGCCCCACCCGTCAAAGAGCCAATAGATTTGGTAGCCGCCAAGTTTGTAACCCCGGTCCGACTCGTATATAAAGGGGTACCGGGGAGCCTCAGATAAGACAAGTTAGACTCAAGCGAGTTCACTGTAACCACATCTACATACGCATGCTAGGGTTTTGGCTTGAGCCAAGGCCCTTTCGCCATTGTACTCGTATTCTTGAGTTCATGCGATCCACCCACTCTCCCTTAGACGTAGGGTATTACGCCTCGCCGACGACCCGAACCAGGTTAAACCTCGAGTCTCTCGTAAATTAGGCCACCTCGAATACAAAGAGCGCACCGATACTCCCTCCGATTACGTAAATTTTACTGTGTCGGTGGTCAGAACACCGACAGTTGGCGCGCCAGGAAGAGGCTTTTTGTGGTGCGTTTTCGCTTCGCTTTTCGATGGCTTCGATTTTCGCCCTTGGTGGGAGAGACTTCGCTCTCTCGCCTACGTTTTGGGAGTTTCGCGATTCCCATCGCCCCTAATGATCGATCGGAAGCATCTCCGTCTTCGCTGCTGACC
This sequence comes from Zoysia japonica, assembly GCA_001602275.1. NCBI lineage: Eukaryota > Viridiplantae > Streptophyta > Magnoliopsida > Poales > Poaceae > Zoysia > Zoysia japonica. The sequence continues at coordinate 51,908 of BCLF01000245.1, forward strand.
AGGCCTTGCATTTTGGAAGTCAGGATTTCGTCGCTGACAAAGGCGGCGAGCTTCACCTTCGGGCTCCGCACAAGCGGCGCTCGCCTCGTCGTCGCTCGCCTCACGCGGTGCTGGGTCACGACTCAGCACGGGAGTGCCCCTTGCTGCAGGCTCCCGAGGCCGCGGAGAATGACACTCCCGGCAAAGCCCTCGACGACGATCCTTCTCCACATCGTCGCACTCTATCCATCGTCCAGAATGCCCTCCGGCGCAAATCGGCCGCCGCGGATGGTGCTCTAGATGAGGGTGCTGCTGTGACGAGCGGTGGCGCCTGAACCCGGGCACGTTCTACCTACCAACAGATCATGGACGGCGGCACGCCTGTCTTTGACACGCCGTACGAGAACCTAGCGGTGGTGGCTTACGTCCTCCACGAGTCTGCCACGCCCGACAACCCTATGCTCAAGGAAACCTACGATAGTCTACGCGTTTACCTTGACGGCGCGCTTCAACAACCTGAACCCTCGTTTTGCCCACAGCACTCCGAGGCGCATAGCTCTCATCGACCGCGCGGCGACCGATGAAGTCCGGCCCGCAACAGCCACGGCAGTCGGACTGAGGCACAAGACCCTCAACCGCCCGCTGGCACCGTTCTTCGCCGCCTCGGAGAGCATTGTGACGTTCGCCACACCATCGACGCGCGGAGACAAGCCAGGAGCGAGCACTATGCCGAGTCCAGGCGGGAACGAACTCCCGACCGTCGCAGCCGTCGGCTCAACTACGACCCCATTCGGAGCCTTAGCCCAGACGAGGTCGGGCCTCGAGCATTTGGGTCTCAGATCCGGAGAGCAGCATTCCCACAAAGATTTCGTGCTCCGACCAACATCATCATGTACATCGGCAAGACCAATCCTACCCACTGGCTCAAGGATTATCGCCTTGCATGCAGAGCTGGGGCGCGGACGATCTGTTCGCCATCCAGTACCTGACACTCTTTCCGTCCGACTCGGACAGGGGGTGGCTCGAGCACTTTTCCGTGGGCAGTATCCGCGACTGGGCTGACCTCCGTCGCGCTTTAGTCAGCAACTTCCATGGAACCTACACGCTCCCACCCGTCAGAGGAACCCTCATCCTGTGGGGACCAAGCTCGGTTGTGCCCATCTGTCAGAAGACCTCTGGTTTCGTGAACGCCAAGTTTCGTCGTGGCCCCACTCGTCAGGGAGCCACTCCTCCAAACCCTGCTATGTAACCCCGTCCAGCTTCCTATATAAAGGCTCGGCGAGGGGCGCCCGTACGAGAGACGGAAAAAAGAGAGAGAGAGAGAGGAAATATAGAACAAGTGACATTTCCACATAAGCGTGCTAGAGACTCTGCCTGAGTAAGAGCCTTTCCGTCATTGTAATTCGTTCGATCATAGGAGAGTTCACCAGTTCAAACCCCTGGACGTAGGGTATTACACCTAGTGCTGACCCGAAACAGGTTACACTCTTGAGTCCTTAGTGGATTTGGCCACATCGATCAGGAAGATACGCACCGCACCCTCTCTGATCTACAAATTCGTACTGTGCCGGTGCACGGAACGCCGACACTATCGGTTGAGGAGCTGGTTGGAAGGCTGCACGCGGCGGAGGATCGTTTTTAGGGCAGCAACCAGGAGATCATGGACAAGACCGGGCGCCTGCTTCTTGCCGAGGATGAATGGCTAGCCAAGTACAAACATCATCTGGTGCCTGAATCCTCGTCGAGTGGCAAACGTACGGCCGGAAAGTCTCCAGGGAAGAACAAGGGTGGAGCACGAGCTGGGAGCCGTGACACAGCCAGGAAGCTGACGTCGGAGGGAACACCTCGGCGTAAAGGGAAATGCCGGCACTGCGGCATCTACGGCCACTGGATCAAGGAGTGTCGCAAACCGCGGCGCGAGCGCAAGGAGGAGGCACACCTTGCCAAGGTGGGCGTCGAACAGCTAGCTCTGTTGCTGGCATCGACCACAGCAACGGAGTTGGACGTGAACGTCTCTCAGCAGAACGAGGTGACACAGGTCGTGTACCTGAATGAAGATCGGGTCTTCCCCAAGCGGTGCAGCAACGATACGTGGTACCTAGACTCCGGTGCAAGCAATCACATGACAGGGCAACGCTCAGCTCTGTGCGCTCTGGACGAAACTGTGCGGGGCACGATTCGTTTAGGAGATGGTTCAGAGGTTGAGATTCGTGGACTGGGCTCCGTGATCATGCGCGGGCGGAGAAATGAACACAAGGTACTTACTACTGTTTATTTCGTTCCTAAACTGAAGAGCAATATTGTCAGTTTGGGCCAGTTGGAAGAAGGTGGATGCAAGATCGTGATGGAGGATGGGCAGCTGTACGTGTTCGACCCAGAGCGCGCCCTGCTTGTTCAAGCGCCACGCACCACGAACCGGCTGTATACTTTCAGCCTGAACGTGGCAGAACCGGTGTGCTTGTTGGCGAGTGGCACTGATGCTGTTTGGCTCTGGCATGCTCGCTACGGCCATCTGAATTTCCGAGCTCTACGAGAACTTGGACAGAAGAACATGGTGGATGGGATTCCTGTGATTGACCGCGTGGAGCAGGTCTGCGACGGCTGCGCACTTGGCAAGCAGCACCGTGCACCGTTCCCGCAGGTAGCCTCTTATCGAGCTTCAGAAGCACTTGATCTGTTCCATGCTGATCTCTGTGGCCAGATTACTCCGCCAACTCCCGGTGGTAAGAATTATTTTCAGCTGATCGTGGATGACTTATGTGGGTCGAGCTTCTTGTGGCCAAAGATCAAGCACTTCAGATGTTCAAGAAAATCAAGAACCAAGTTGAAACAGAACTTGGTAGAAGTCTGAAGGGATTGAGAACAGATCGAGGCGGCGAGTTCAACTCGAACGCTTTCACGGTGTACTGCAGTGATCTCGGCATCAAACATTTCACCACGGCGCCATACACACCTCAGCAAAATGGCGTCGTGGAGCGCCGGAACCGCACTGTGGTTGAGATGGCTCGGTGTTTGTTGAAAAGTATGAAAGTACCAGCAGAATTTTGGGGTGAAGCAGTGAAGACTGCAGTCTACATTCTGAACCGATCGCCATCAAGAAGCCTAGAGGGAAAGACATCGTTTGAAGTCTTGTTCAAGAGGAAGCCAGGAGTGCGACACATGCGCATTTTTTACTGTACTGCATATGTGAAGAAGCTGGGTCCAGGGATAAGCAAGTTGTCTGATAGATCAATTCCAGGAGTGTTCTTGGGATATGAGCCTGAAAGCAAAGCGTACAGGGTGTATGATCCTGTTGGGAAGAAGCTGATGGCAAGCCAGGATGTAATCTTTGATGAGAAGAAGCCGTGGAATTGGGCACAACGGAGGTGAGCATGTGACTGCTGCTGTGCCGTCTTCAGTTGAAAATTATGCCATTGTTGGTGGTCCGGCAACAGAGGCTGAGGAGAGGATTGGTGATCCGCATGCTTGGACACAGCAGCCTCTGTCGCCTCCCAGCACTCAAGTCCTGCAGCAATTCAGTTTGCAACACCACCTGCGTCTGGTGCAGTGGACTCGATGCATTGAGGTTTCGTACACTGTCAAATTTGAGGGATACTACTGAAGCGGTTCATGATTTCCAGTACAGTAACCTGTGCTTGCTAGCAGCAGAGGAACCAGGCAGTGTTGAGGAAGCTTTGGAAAGTGATTGTTGGAGAGAGGCTATGGAAGCAGAAATGCAGTCCATTCAAAAAAATTCGACATGGTCATTTTCAGAGCTGCCATCTGGACACAAGGCCATTGGCCTCAAGTGGGTTTTCAAAGTGAAGAAGGATCCAGCAGGGAATGTAGTGAAACATAAGGCAAGATTGGTAGCAAAAGGTTATGCACAGAGACAGGGAGTGATTTTGAAGAGGTGTTTGCTCTAGTTGCCAGAATGGAGACAGTACGCCTGATCCTAGCCTTTGCAGCCCATGGAGGATGGCAGGTACATCATATGAATGTAAAATCTGCGTTCTTAAATGAAGATCTCACTGAGGAAGTGTATGTGCATCAACCTCCTGGTTTCTTTGATAATAATCAGGAAGGGAAGGTTCTCAGGCTCAAGAAAGCACTGTATGGGCTGAGACAAGCTCCTCGGGCTTGGAACATGAGGCTGGATCGAGAGCTGACAACACTTGGTTTCAGGAGGAGTGCACTGGAGCATGCTGTTTACAGCAGAGGTAATGGTCAATCTCTCTTGTTAGCAGGAGTTTATGTGGATGATTTGATTATCTATGGTCCAGATAGAGCAGCAATCTTTGTATTCAAGGAGCAGATGATGAAATCATTCAAGATGACCTTGGTTTGCTAAGTTACTACTTTGGAATTGAAGTGAAACAATGTGAGGAGGAGATCACCATAAGCCAGAGTGCTTATGCAGCTAAGATAGTTGAGTTGGCTAGGATGTCTGGTTGTAATTCAGCTGAGACACCTATGGAGCAACGCCTGAAACCGAAGAAATGTGATGAAGAACAGAAGGTGAATGCAACTAGCTATCGAAGCGTAATTGGGAGTTTGCGTTATCTGGTTAACACTAGACCAGACATAGCGTATGCTGTGGGCATCGTTAGCAGATATATGGAAGCTCCATCTGCAGATCACTGGGCAGCAGTAAAGAGGATTATCAGGTATGTTGCTGGTACCATTAATTTTGGTTGCTCATACAAGAAACAGTCAGATCCTGCACATGATCTAGTGGGATACAGTGACAGTGATCTGGCTGGAGATTGCAGTGACACTAGAAGCACAACTGGGATAGTTTTCTTTCTTGGCAACTGGGATAGCTTAAATCACAGTGGTCTTCGCAGAAGCAGAAGGTAGTAGCACTCTCATCTTGTGAGGCAGAATATATGGCAGCTGCAGCTGCATCTTGTCAAGGAGTTTGGTTGAGCAGACTCATTGCAGACTTGACAAGAACAGAGAAGTTTAGGCTCATGGTGGACAATCAAGCTGCGATTGAGCTCAGCAAGAATCCAAAGCATCATGACCGTGTCAAACACACTCAGATCAGGTTCCATTTCATTCGTGAATGTGTGGAAGAAGGAAGACTGGATGTGGAGCATGTTAGCACTGAAAGACAGTTAGCTGATATTCTGACAAAGGCTCTAGGAAGAATGAAGTTCATAGAGATGCGTCAGAAGCTGAATGTGGTTCGGGTGCAACTAGATTAAGGAGGAGAAATGTTAGTCAATAATCTAGTTGCATTAGCGAGTGTGTTGCATGTTAGTTCCGGGTCGTGTGTGGCCAGAGGCGTGCATGGTTCACGGCGTGGCCCGAGTCTTCTGCATTTGTTGAACGCCATCGCCGCACGGCGAGCACGTCGCAGGCGTGCCGAGAATGGAGGCACGTAGCACCCCGTTCGTGCGGTGGCGTGGGTACCGGGCATCAAGCCCACGTTCTGCATGTTTGTTTCCCATAAAAACGCATCAAGGAAAACCGAAAAGCTGTAACGTCTTGCGGCAGCAAAAAAAAACAGACTCTCTCACTCTGTGTTCGTCCAGTCTCGCGTGTGTGTGTTTTGTGCGTTAATCGTCGTCGCTGATCCAGCACAATGGCTGCGCTAGCCTCTGCCTCCCCTCGCCTTCACTCCTCTGTCGACCGACATCATCATCATGCCGCCTTCTTCTTCTTCCTCTCGCCGTTTTCCCCTTGGCGCGCCGCGCCGCCCGCCAACCACCGTGCGCCGACCGTCATCCTGCCACCTTCGTCACCCGTCGTCACTACTCGCGTTGGGTTCACACGCCGTCCTCCGCTGCCACCCGTGTCTCCCGCGTCGCCGTGAATGCAGTTTTGTCCGAGCCTCGCTTTCTCAGCCCAGCCCGCTCCTCCTTCGGCTATAAAAGGCGCCGTGCGCCTCTCCTCAACCTCAGCCTCGCCATGCCCTCCTCTCACCTCTACTGCACCTCCTAGAGCTGCACCAGCTCGAGGAATTTTGTTCTTCCCCAACAATTTCCCCAAAATCCCCGCCGATCAACGTCGCCGTCGATTCGCCGCCGTAGAAGCCTATTCCTGGCCATCATCTACCCCACAAGCTTTGCAGGAAGCTCCTCTCTCAGATTCCCTATCCACTCTAGCCATCCTCTCCGCGCCTGCGTCCTGCCGTCGAGCGCCGTCGCGCCGAACACCCCCTCCTTCGACGCCGGCACTCCACGACCCCTCCCAGGCCACGTTGAACCCACCAGAGCAATCCCCTACCTCCACTGTCCCTTTTAAGCTCACCCATGTGCCTCAGCAACCTCTCTCCGACCGCCCTCCGCGAGCTACGCCGCCGAGTTGCGCCCCTCTCCGTCGCTAGGCCTCCTCAGTCGGAAATCGACACCGAGAACTCCCGCTGTGAGGTAGCCACGTCCTCCTATCTCTACCAAGCTATTTTCCGTCGAGTTTCATGGCCCGGAGGCGGAGGCACCGCCGTTCCTGCTGCGTCCAACCGCCAGGCTGTCATACCCTATTCCTGAGATATCTCGTGAACACCGTACCAATCTCTGAATCAGTAGTTGATACGCACGTACATCGTGGATACACGGCTCATACCAGTAATATTACATATATTGTCTCAAATAGAGTCTTACATCCAAGACTTAGATTACAAACCAGCGAGATGCACCAGCCATCCTTGCACAGTCATTACATAAAAGAGAAAAGCAAAAAGCAAAAACCACAGTTAAACTTGCGCGCGGATAACGATCCTACTCATCGCCATCGAGGCCAGCTTCCTCTTTTTCTTCATCCGAGCGATAAAAGCAAGGGTGAGTACAAAAGTACTCAGCAAGTTCTAACCCCGTACTTAGCTGTAGTCATGCTTACAAGGCCGTCAAGAAGAGGCTAGGGTTTTCCTTTCGACGAAAGGCCAGTTTTATGCAGGCTTCTCTACAGATGAGTTTTCAAAACAGAGATGGAAGTGTTCCTAAATCTATCAGTATTTTAGTGAGTGGACCTGGAGGAGTACTCTCCATTCCCGTCAGTTCTCAAATTTTAACTGGATGGGCCTCCACTATCCAAGCCAGATATTTTTTTAAAACACGAGTAACTACACCCATTCACACCATCAAAGAAGTGATCAAGACTAATCATTGTGAGCCCAAACTGTAGCGTGTCAATACCGTGACAACGGTCATTCCGGATAAATTATACACTCTACAGTGGTTGTACACTGTGCTTACAGGCTATGCTCCTCTTGATCAACAGAGTCGCATAACGTTCACTTCAACGCACACCAAGGTGTCCACAAAGTCCGCCTCAAGATACTAACAGGGGTCATCTCTCAGGATTTTGCCTGCCACCGATGACGCGATAGCACATTCCCGTTGCAGACCGTGGGCTTAGATTATCCACGTCTACTCCCTGAGACCTCACACAGACGGGTAATTATCAAAACCAGGGGCTATACCCGTGGGCAGTACGATCCCATAGTCCGTGCTATTGCTGTAATCAAAGACCGAACCGTGAGTATCTCACGTCTGCTCCTGCAACTTGTGTACCATCCGACCGCCTTAGGGGTCAAAGTGGACGACCAAGGGGGTGGAGTGAGTCCCGCCTAGATAAGTTCTGTGGTTGCACGAAATCACTACGTTAAGGTCCGATAAATCGGTCCTTATATGGCAGAGGCGGCGCTCGCCGACGGCAGGTGGGCCAGTCCGAAGCCTATACACAGCACACAGTTCTAGGAGCCCGCCCCACAACCAAAAACTTCATCCCTTCCCGTCACCTATAACCAGTTTTCACTAAGTCCCATCCCACTTTATTTGGCGCACTCCTCCAAACTCTTGTAACTCATTTAATAAATGATGGTTATGTATAAAGTATGATGAAGCATAGCTTCACGTGAGTGTTCCTAAGCATTCTGGTTCAAGGCATTTATCCGTACATTAAAGTATTTAATAACGGGTATCCTACGGTTAAAAGGATTGATTGACAATTTGGTATCAAGGCGGTATTTATACTTATGAAGAGCAAGTTACCGACATAAATATAAATACGTGTATAGCAAGTTGGTTCATATCTACACAATGTTCTGAACATATAGCTACGATCATGCAAGCATACGGTTTCTATAGGTGCATAGCGAAAAACTAGGAACAAGATGGTCAAGAGGTTAGGACTTGCCTTCAAAAGCGTACTCGGCCTCTTCCTCATACTCTGGGTCGTCGGTCTCTTCATCTCCGATCGCTTCGTCGTCTACGCAAGAAAACGGTAGTAAGTAAATAAATAAATAAATAAATCGTATGGAAGGAGCACAAAACGAAGATCGAATAAACATCAAATTCAACAAAAGTTCTCGGGGTGGTAAGTGGCTCTATAATGTAGGGCTCGGGTTTACGGTTCTAATGGTGCAAAGATCTCGGTAATTGGAGGTGATATGCAATAATAGTGGTAAGAATAAGGTGTAGGGGTCTTTTTGTAATTTTTTAAAAATTAGAGGACTAATGTGAAAATTTGTGGTAACAAATAGGGCTTTGCTAAGTGGGTTTTTATTGTGTAGGGGTGTATTTGCAAAGTGAGGATTTTTCTGGAAATTTTGGGAATTTATTTGGATTAAAAATGGGCTAGGAATAAATTTCTGTGTGCACTGGAGTGGGTGGCCGTAGCAATTTTGGTAGTGAGGCTGACGCGTGGGCCCGGACTCCACCGGTCAGTGGGCGCGGGGGCCCAGGTGCCGAGGCGCGAAGGACGCAGCCCGTTGGTGGCCTAGCGCCTCGCGGCCTGGCGCGACTCACGGCCGACGTATGCGTGTGGCGCGACGGCGACGAGGTGCATCGAGGCGCTACTTCGTTTTCACGGGGCGCAAGAGGCAATGCGTGGGTGCTGTGATCACGCGCGTGCGGTTGACGGGGCTGGAGGCCGCGCGATGGTGCCTGGCGACGTGAAGGTGGCGACGGCGTGCGGTGGCGCTTGGCGCGAAGCCTCGCGATGAGTGATTCGATCGTGCCGACGAGCTAGGGAGGTAGTGTGGGTGACGGTGGTGCTGTAGCCCCGGTCGGACCGGTGCCCCAGCGAGCAGCGGTAAACAATTTGACGGCGCAGCGGTGGCGGAGGCTGGAGGAGAAAGCCGAAATTAGCCGCGAGGGGGACGGGGAAATCGACCTGCGAGCTGCGGTGGAGCACGGTGGGGTCGGGAAGCTGCTCGGGGAGCTTTTATAGACGATGAGGCGGCCAGAGGAGCGCGGTGCGGCGGCGACCGGTCAAGGTGGAGTAGGTGGCGGCATTAACTCGAAGTAGGCGAGCTCTACTGTGCGACGCGACGTCGTGACGTGAGCTAGGTGCTGTGGACGACGCGCGGAAGTAGGTAGCTTGGGCGACGTGCCGTCAATCAGCCGGTCTCTGTCGAGCGACGGCGAGGCGGCGGAGTGAGCTGACGTCGAGCACGTGCGCGGACGTGACGCGGCGAGGCGGAGCGGGACATGCGGTGCTTTGCATGACAGAGGGTGGCGTGACGTTGAGCGTACGCGACGATGCGACGGGCGGAGCTTCGCCGGGCTGACGCG
>BCLF01000246.1:0-55355 GCA_001602275.1 Zoysia japonica
CGTGTCACGGGCCGACCGCTGCGCCTGTGGCACGCCTCGGCACGGCCCGGCCGACCCGTCGTGCTTGAGCGGGCCATGCCGACAACCGGGCTGGGCTGTGCCGGGCCGGGTGGGCCGAATGCCCAGGTGTACCCGCAGCAAAGCCTGCAGGAGAAGATGGAGCACGACCTGCAACCAGGCAGCAACAGCACCTCGCTGCGTGCTTCTTCTCGAGGACTTGACTCTGTTAACATGGCCGCTGCCTACCTTCGGGGGGTCTGAGGTCTCCCGGCAGTCGAGGAGACCACCGAGGAGCTTGATCCACTCTGGGGTTGCCTAATTCACCACGACATCATCCAAGTTCGTCACGAGAAGGATGACATGCATCTACTGAAGTTTACATTTCAATCCCATCAGCAATGATACTTGAATTTTCAGTTCATGACTGAACGAGATCAAGTACGCCTAGCAGGTGGAAATCACAACTACACTAGCAGACTTGATACATGTTTATGAACGAATAATGAGACATCACATCAATAGAAATATTAATATATTTTGTTCTTAACTTTCCCCATACACAAATTGCAAAACGATACTAGTACAAAGTTTGATCAATATTTCAGTATCCATCACCATCTTCTAATCTTTCATGTAACAACACTGACTACATTTTCATCTCCAAGTGCAACATATTGACTGTATAGTATAAGTATAGTAATCCTCGGCTGGGTAAAAGAATCAATTTCAATAACCTTCCTTTGGTGAAGGAGACCGTGCTCAGACGCGTCCTCCGGTGGCGTTGGCGATGAAGGAGAGCAGAGGGTTGCCGGCTCCGCCAGACTGGTCGGGCTCGTCGAGGAACAGATCCTCGGGGACGCGGAACGCGCCGTGCGCGCAGACTACAGCGGCGCCGAGCGCGAGCGCAGAGAAGATGAGCGACCCGACGGAGGTGAGGAAGACGACGAAGGCGGAGGACGCGATCAGGCCCCCGAGCACCTCCTTGTCGGAGAAGGTGCGTCCGAAGGCTGCGATCGGCAGCGCGTCGGCGGGGCGGAGGAGGTAGAGGAGGCACCAGGCGGCGAGGAGGGCGAGGAGCGCGGCGAGGGAGAAGGGGTGCGCGAGGAGCGCGGCGGCGAGGGACAACGCGACGACGGCGGCGTAGTTGACGCGGAAGTTGGCCAGGTTCTTGCGCAGGCGGGAGGTGGCCTCCGAGAGGGACTCCGGGCGGGAGAGCGCGGACCGGTCCACGAGCTCCGACCAGGGGCGCGCGCCGGAGAGCGCGCGCTTGGCAGATTCGAAGAGGCCGCTGAAGAAGGCGCGGGCGGCGGCGGGGGTGGAGGCCGCGGCGTCGTCGGAGGAGAGCGCGGTGGGAGGTGCCGCGGCGGGAACGGCGGCGGGGACAACGGTGGTGGGGAGGATGGGAGGAGAAGCCGCGGCCATGGCGATCTCTCTCTGTGTCTCTGTGTCTGCGAGTTTCGTGGATCTGATCTGGAGACGGGGAACGGCAACGGAAGAAGAAGAAGAAAAGCGCGGCGATTCAAAGTGTCGGTGGGCGGTCAACAGCAGCCGAGGTTGCCACCGACGGGTGGGACTGGGTTAGCACCAACGCCAAGAATGGTCAACTCATTGGGTTTCTTCCGTGCCAGGAAATTTACCAAGAGGTTAGAATACGTCCTAATCTGGAATTATAAATTTCTCCAAAATAAAAAATTATTCATTAATAAGCCAGATTATTTTTTTTGTTAAGAAAAGCCAGATTATCTTTGTGCAAGCTTGAAATCAATCTATTTGAGGTTTCTGTTCCTTGAATTTCAGTTTCAATAGAGGCCAGATCTCCATACCATATGGTATTGTTCCGGTAAAAACCAGCAAAGTGCATGCTTAGGTAGAGACGCACCTTTCCTAGGGTTAGGCAACAAAATAGGTAAAATATCACTAGCTGCAATCCATCTTCCTCTTTACAATTATTCTCTTCTTTTTTAAAATAATTGTTGTTAGATTAAAAATCTTGTCCTTAATTACAACAATAATTAAAAATAAACTATACTTGTCCTAACCACAACAATTTTAAAACAGATTAAAACAGAGAAAGTCTAGATTATTGTATATGACTTTATGCTTCCTAGCTCTCTCTGCTTTTCCAGAGAATCAGGCCCGTTTGGAACGGTGGAAAAATTCATGTTTCTAGGTTTTTCTGTGAAATTGAACTGATTCATGTGAAATTCTACGAGATTCCTGTGAAATTTCTACGTGCTTCATATTAAACACCATCAAAATCTTGTATACATGCTCTTAGGAACAGAACAAAAAATAGCCACTAAAGAAGCTTTTCACTCACCAGCCACTGTGTCATGTGGATGAAAGAAAAGAAGCTGGAAATAAACTAAAATAAGAAACTACAAGAAATTCCTCTGTCAACTTAAAATTTGATGAAAGTGCTTACATCTAGACCGACCAGCAGCAATAGCATAAACTTTTCTTGTTCGCAAGAAAAGGGCTATGCTTGACACCAAGCCCAGCATTGTGATGCAACCCCACACAAAGAATGTGTTCGAATAGCACTTAGACCCCATGCATACCACTGTTGTGTCAATTATGCCTGTTTGATTATCTTTTACTGTCATCCTTTTGCCATTTGCATCATACAGCAGGGCGGCAATCTGCCCATATAGGAGTGACCCCAGAGGTATATTGGTGATCAGGATGTTGTGATTTACACCAATGCTATTAGGTCCGAAGAGCTCAGATGTCACTGAAACTGCTGCAGCGAAGATGAACCCTGAGCTGAGGCCTATTAGTGCTGTTCCTGCTACCAGAATAGCTACATCTTGCGATTTCCACATTAAGAAGAAAGCCAATGGCATCGGAACCAGTGCAGCTGTAAGCCATGCTGTCCTAGCAAATGATAACTTCCTGGGTAAATTTTGCGATTCTAGTCAGTTAGGAAACCTTTGAGTATGATCAAGAATAAAACATAGGAATATGTATATGTATGTGAAACAAGACAAACCTGTGAAGAAAATCAGGAAGTGCAGAGAGAAGGCGACCAAAGAACGAGCAGGAAGAGTAGACGGCAAGGAGCATGGTGAGCCGTGATTGCTGGTTCAATGACTGCGCAATTTGACCCAAATTATTGCTGTAGACGAGGCCAACAGTGGCACCACAGAAGTAGGCTGTGTAGTAGAGCCAGAAATCTACACTACGAATGAGCTTCTTTGCGGTATGCTCCTCACCAAGCACCACTATACGGCCCTTCCCTAGGATTGGGCCACAACAACAGTCCTGCGCCTGATGTTCCACTGTCTTTTGCATTGTGCCATCGGATCCCATCTGATGATCGTTACTGAGTAAGAGTGGTTTCTGTATGTCATCGTCGTGGTTTAGTGTAGATGCAGGGTCACAGCCATGTGAAGTGCCATGCGAGCAACCTACTGATGCTGGGACTATGAGAGGAAGGATGAGGAGGACCATGGCACCTGTGAGGATGGCCGGTGCAGTGGCGCTGGTTATGTTGAAAGATCCAAAGATTACTAGATATATGCCGGTGATGAATGCTAGGATGTACAGGCCAAGGAAGACGCGCCTATCATGCTTAGGTATGTTGTGGAGGTGATTATCATGAGGGTGGCAGAAGAGGATAGCTGGAAGTGCAAGAATGGAGATGGCAAGAGGGAGTATAGCATTAAGGAGGAGGTAAACAAATGGAGAGAAGGGCGAGAGGGCATTTGCAAAGAGAGTGTAGAAGGCAGCACTAAGCCCATTGAAGCTTATGGAGAGGGAGAGGGCAAGGGAGCGGCTGCTTGCAGAGAAACTTCGTATGCAGAAGACAAAGCAGACCGTGTTGAACCAGCAAATGCTACACCCTGCTACCAGGCAAACCAAGAACACCTGCAATGCAAAACATGGATCAGTCTAGCTCAATCAAATCAATCAATATTCAGTCATTCATCATTTAACATCAATCGCCTTGCGGACATGTGTATTTTTTTTAAATCACTGTCCATACTTTTTGAAACACAACCAAAGTGCTAGCATTACTTGTACCGTTCCGATAGCTATCAGTGAACGAAGGAGATCCAAGCAAGTTGCTTTAGAGATGAGTTATGCTGAAGAAGCAGCAGGGCGCTGCTGGCTCATATGCCCATCAAAGCAAAGAGCTGAAAGACTGACAGGTACTACGGGAGAGTTGGTTGGTTGATAATGAAATTTACTGTTACTAGTATATTAGTACTCCACACGGGTGCACAGTAACATGTCAGTAGAGTTGGATGTTTGTACAGCAGCTATTGTATTAACAAGAGACACGTTCGACACGAGACAAGTACTATACAGAGTCAGGAATCGGATCTGCTGGTCCGACGAACACAGGAGGAGAATCAGCTCCAGGCACGGCAGACATAATTAAAGAGCTAGGTTAATGTCTTATATCATCATCTAGCTGATAGATAGTGTTGGTGCATGTGCATGCATTGCATTCAGCTGGATTTTCTATTTTTAAAAATAGTCGAGGACATGTGGAGATGGTGTTGATGATGGTTGAGGAAGTGGCAGCACATACAACACACGACTGAATGACTGAACAAACATCACACGAAGCATATAGTACTGTATATGATTCCTATCGATTTGAGGAGTTGTTTTCTGAGAAGCTGCAGATGCATGGAAGAACCACCACACAGATGCAGCGCAGAGCAGGGTTGTAGGTAAGGAGTGGATTGGGTCCAAGAAAACGACCATTTAACCCGGCAGTAAACATGGTGATAGGCTAGTGAACGTTGCTCGCCAGGCCACGCAAGGTTTGTTTGTGCCAAGAACTCATCCATTGCTCATGTATGGAGATGAATAAACCGACATAATTAATTAGCATGCACAACGTACAGATTAAGCAAGCAAGCAAGCTATTAAGCAAGAGTAATTACCAACCAGGGAGAGAGAGAGAGAAATGGAGGGAGATACCAACCAGGAAGTACGGGACGGTGAGTGAGCAGTGAAGGAAGACGAACTGCGCGGCGTAGGCGGCGAGGCCCATGAAAGCGGATAGGAGCAGCACGGCGTGGAGGGGCATGTAGAGCAGAGCCAGGCCCGACGACCAGCCGAGCGCCTTGCCGAGGTCGGAGGCGGTGGCGAGGTAGTTGAGCGCCTCCTGAGAGACGCCCAGGGAGGATTTCATCGCCGACGAGTAGGCCGAGAAGTCGAAGTTGGTCCCCGTCACCGCCTGGATCCACACCGTCGCGACGAGCACCGCCCAGCGACGCCATTCGTTGTCACCTCCTCTGCTGCTTCGCCCGGCGACGACGCCATTCATCTTGGTTCCTAGCTCGATCTTCCTGGACAGACAGATCGACGTCAGAGAAGAAGAGCAATGGTCCTCCTCTCGATTAATCTAGGCTAGGAAACCAAGCCTTTGTGGGCCTATTTATACACGGCCACAGCTCACGCACCAGGAAGTTGCATTGCCGCAGCCCGGCGGCGACCGCCGTTAATACGAACACGACGATCTCGGCCACTTTCTGTTTAATTAATTAGTTCATATGAAGTCCAATTTAATTTTATAACGGAGAAGTAACCAAATGGAATACTCTAGAGTCAGGCAAGTAGCAGTCACTACATATGAAGGACGACCATACGTCACCATCTGACTTAGCAGTCACCACATATGAAATTCGGGCAAGCTAGCCGCAGCCCCTAGATATGTCGCCGTTAATTACTACTCCGTAGTATATATGATTATATGAAGGACGACCATGATCGTCCTGAGTTTGACAAGCTGACAGACCACTGCGTGACTCAATCAACAGGTAATTATCTACTATATTAGTTTCTGCTTAATAATTAGTCCAAGTAAGGTGAGCATTGATAGATGATGTTGGCATTACCCATATTAATCAATCATGGGCGCTGTGGATCATCATCAGAGGAAAAGCAAAGCACAGAACAGACTGAGCTCCACCGCCCATTGTATCACTGTGTATGATTGAGCTAACTGTCTGCTAGTGGTACTACTAAATTAATAAATCCATGTTGTTAGCATAACAAAGAAATAACCGTTGATTCTTCTTGCTTGCTGCTAGAGTTTCTTTAGCTGATTATGCTGTTGCTGCTAGTTTTCATGCGCTGCGTCATCATGCAATTAGGCGACGAAAGGAACGTGTTACATTTATGACAGCTTGCAAACAAGAATATTCTAAACTATCCAAATATAGGGCAGTGAGTTGTTCAGATTCTTTATAAGCATCTGGTGGGAGTCGTTTCCTGTGACAACTGCATCAAGATTCTGCTACTTTGCTACATATAAACTCACCTAAGCGATGCAATGCAGCTAAACCAAATATCTTATATTTTTCCTTGATCTCAATTTCCTTCGTCCATCTTCTTTAGTACATTGTACAGCTTTTCGCTTTCTCTTAATTCATGTTTTTTGCGATGGACTAATTGTTTCTGGACTCGGTAACAAATGGGGCAATCTAATATTTTTTTTGCTACTTTTGTTCTCACAAAAACTGACTAAAAATTCCATGTTTAACAGTCTAGTTTTAAAGGCGTTCAAAGCATAGACAGTTTCATCCCTCGTCGTGGATGGCCGAATGAAGTGGTGTAGACTTGTACTCCTTGAGTACCGGCCACAGCAATGCGTGGCTACTTAAGCCTTGTAGTGCCAGAGAATTGACCAAAGTGTGTCACTGTTATTCCTTGTTTCAGTGATATAACGATGGAGCAGCGTTGCCTTACGCTTTACTGATTGGTAGAATTTTCCTTCAATTATAGTTAATTTTGAGGATATATCATCAATGTGAGCAACCACAATGTTGTCTCAAAGTGGACCACAAGAAATAAAAAATTTGCTATCTATATATATATTGTGAGAGTAGTCTATAAAAAGTCTATAATAAAAACTACCCGTAAGTTTATAGACTGGTTGTAAGAAATAAAAAATAATTTTTTTCTCATACTTCACTACCACACAAGAGTTGATATGAGTCCCACTTATATTTCAACTTACACCATTGTAGGAGTAGTCATAGCCAATATTTGTTGTTGTGGGTCTAACTTATATGGATGAGGTTGTTCATATGCTTTCAGAAAGCTCTACAAATGAATAATATATGAATCCGAATAATATATATCAAAATTCAAAAAATTGTAATAATATGTATCAAATTGATCCCATATTTATTTTACCTTCTATTTCTTGCATTCATGGATTGGCAAGGGCTACCGGTTCCTCATGGGAATTTTTGCTAAAAAAAATAAAAAAAATCCCTTAGTTCTCGATTTCTTGTTGAGATTCTGAAAGGGGTTCTGTTTTTTCCCAGAAAAGAGAGACGAGTTTGTGTGGGAGACGAACGGGAAGAGCATGTGCGTGTGGCCTTGTACTTGTGCACCTACCCCCTTTCTACTCCGTCCAGTGGACTGATTCCCATCCCAATCCGCATCCCTTCGCTTCAGACCGCGGAGATGGCGATGGCAGCGGCGGTGCGGGCGGCGGCTGCAGACGCGCTGGTGACGTTCCTGTGGGTGCTGTGCGTCTCCACGCTGGGCGCATCGACGGCGGCGGTGACGTCGTACCTCAAGGTGCACGGCGTCCACTACGCGCTCCTCGTCACCGTCTCCCTCCTCTCCGTCCTCCTCTTCGTCTTCAACCTCCTCTGCGCTGCTCTTGGCGGGGCCAGCTTCAATCCCACAGGCGTCTCAGCGTTCTACGCCGCCGGCCTCACCAGCCCATCCCTCTTCTCCGTCGCGCTCCGCTTCCCAGCCCAGGTACGGTCTACTCAATCGCTTGATGAGTTCTTGAGCATCTCATCTCTATTCTCAAAAGAACATTACTGACTGTTTCTGGTTAGGCCGCCGGCGCTGTGGGCGGTGCTCTGGCCATCTCGGGACTCATGCCGGCGCAGTACAAGCACATGCTCGGGGGACCCTCTCTCAAGGTCGATCCCCACACCGGCGCCGTCGCCGAAGGGGTGCTCACATTCGTCATCACCATGGCCGTGCTCTGGATCATCGTCAAGGGCCCCCGCAACCCAATCCTCAAGGCCTGGATGCTCTCCCTCACCACTGTCAGCCTCGTCCTCTCCGGGGCAGCCTACACTGGCCCTGCCATGAACCCAGCCAATGTCAGTCCCTTTTCTCTTCTCCTGGAGTCTCGTTTCGCCCTATGCTAGTCTTCTTTCCTCAGAACTCATGTGCTTATGGTCAAATATCAACAGGCGTTTGGCTGGGCATACGTTGGAAATCGCCATAACACATGGGAGCAGTTCTATGTGTACTGGATATGCCCCTTTATTGGTGCCATTCTTGCTGCGTGGATCTTCAAGGCTGTTTTCCTACGGCCAGCATCTAAGCCCAAGGCCAAGAAGGCATGATGATTATTGTTTGGATGTTCATTGTAAGAAACAGAGGAACACAAAAAACTAGTTCCTGATGTATTGAATCACTTCAATTTCCCAGCATATGGAAATTAAAGCAATTAACCTTGATACTCTGTCCTCACCACCACTGATTATGATTTGGACTAGTCGCAATGGTGATTTAACATAATTTCCCCCTGAGGATTCAGACTGCCGCAACTTAAGATGGCTATTTTATCCTTCTTATGGCAAATTTATGGGTTATGCTGCTCTGTATTTTTTGAAGAACTGGTACTCTGAAGACAAGCAAAATGCGATCTCTCCAAAAAGTAATACTTACTTCTTTAGTGATCCCATTAGGTGATACACCATCTCCCTTGCTTCTATATGCAAATGTAAAACATGCCAGAGAAGAGATTCTCTATATGCAGCCTAACCTAGATAGAGAGTATGAAATTTGTACAGAATATGTGATTATTTGTGCATGAGATAGCCATACAAAAATTCATTCCAGACATCAGGAACGCCGGGGAGGCACCAGTGCGTGCAATCTGCGTAGCTGGCTGGGTTTGCAATCTGGTCCTTTGTGAGAGGAACATACTGCTTCCTGTAAACTGAAGGATGTCCGTCCTTGCGGTAGTCCGACAGCTCCGTGATGTTCAGTATCTGAACATGCATACCTTTCGGCTCTAATGTTCTGAAATACGACTCAGCTATGGCCATCAAGCTGTAATCCGTAGTCGCAGCTTTATATCCGATTTTGTAAATGGGCTCTGTTTCGTTGAGACATTTGTTGCTGTCTTGTCCACCCCAGTTGCTAGCCCTGTAAATTTTTTTTTAAAAAAATCCTGAATTACTCTCATATGATGAATAGTATTACTACCTGGTCCCATGATGTTGACAGTTGATGCAACTATCTTAATTACCAGGAATGCGTAGGCGATGACCCAGCGAAAAATATTCTAGTTTTGTTCTTGTCAATGCTCTCTCCGAGCCATTCGGTTAGTTTCTTGAGAGCAATCTCGAAGCCATCAATCATTTCCACTTCGTCTAACCGTGCATCACCATCTTCGAATGAACCATACATGACTTTCATCCTCATGTCTTCCTTTTGCTTCCTCCACCACAGGTAGGAATTGAAGACAATGATATCAGCATCCCTCCAGGCACTGGCATGCTTCTCGATTCTGTCTGCCCTTATGATCCGGTACTGCACACGGTGAATGATAGGGTTGTCACTGTTGGACTCCAGCAGCAGCGGCGACCAGTAGAAGTCTATTGTCGCATTGTATTCCTGAAATTAGTGATAATTTTTTTAAAAAAAATCGGGCAACAAAAATTATCTTTTTGTACTACATGACTACAAAGCTCTCTATTAATGTAGTAATATGACGGAAAACACACCAGTGCCTTGAAGGAAATGAGCGAGCCATTGAAGATACGCGTCTTGAGACTGTCATCAGGTATAGAGGCCTCCACCATGCACACCATGGAAACCCATTGGTTCCTATTGAGTGAATCGCCCACAAACACCAACCTCTTGTTCCTCAGCTTTTCAAGGAGCTTAGTAGCGTTGAATCTGTTCCGAATGGTCAAATGCAGACATCATGTCAAATTATCACCCTTCAAAATACACAGTTTGCTCTAGTTTCATCTTCAAATTTGCTGGAGCTTTAATTTGGGCTAGTAAGAAACAAACTTAAGATAGAAATGCAAGTGAAATCTACAAGAACTTACCTCGGAAGGTCGCACCCGTGTGGCTGCCATCTCCAGTGCTGGTACATGACATCCTTTCTGCCATACTTGTCGCAAGCCACCTCGGGGAAGATGAAGGAGCACTTGAGGCCTGAGTACAATGGCCGGGACGCGTTGTCGTAGACCCACCGTCCTCTCGACCAGTTGCACTCCTCCTCTCCGGAGTCTTGAAGCTCAGCACTCTGCTGCACCTCTTCTTCAATATTCCCTCTCAGATGCCGTTGATCATGGTGCTCGGCCGCCGCCACCTCTGCTTCCTGGCCTCTCAGTTGCTGATCATGGTGCTCAGACGCTACCACCTTCAGCTGCGCCTCTGCTTTCTCAACTCTCAGTTGTTGATAATGGCGCTCAGCCGCTACCACCTCTGCTTCATGGCCTCTCAGTTGTTGATCATGGCGCTCAGCCGCTACCACCTTCAGCTGCACCTCTGCTTCCTCACCTCTCAGTTGTTGATCATGGTGGTCAGCTGCTGCCACCTTCACCTGCATTTCTTGATTTCTGTGCGCCACCGCCATCTGCACTTGAGCTTCCTGGCCACGCTCGAACAAGAGGGAGATGGAGCTTACAACGATGAAGAAGGCCGCTAGGAGGGTTACGATGGTCCTCAGCCCGATTGGAGACTGGTGTAGCGCCGTCATCTTGCTCCCGACTGTCATCTTGGGAGTAGCAGGCTTCATTCTTTCTTCACAAATCTGAATGCGGGGCTTAGCTCGCTTCCCTCTTTTATTGTGCAATAACGCTGGGAACGTTGGCTAGCACATGGCTAAGTGGCCCAGGTCAGTACTAACCAAACAACCTGAACACTGACCCTTGGGCTAACCACATATAGGGGGCTAGTGTCTGCCTGTTCTGAGTCATCACAACCTTATATCTATCAAGCAATGAGAACGTTAGGTCAGCCTGGCCAAGAATAAATGAAGCTGATATAATAACTCGATATTTCTACACATGAGTATTACAGCGTGCAATTTGTTTTACAGTAATCTGAACATGCACAATCACTTAGGAAGAAGGAAGAACAACACGAAAGTCAAGTATGAGAATTAAATTTTGAAGAAGAACAAATGTAAAGGCAAAATAATTTGATGGATTGAATGCTACTCAACGGGTCATGGGCCTCTGTTTTATAGAGAAGAGATGGTTTTATCTCGCAGAGTAACCAATTCTATGAGTTAGTAAAGAAATTAAAATCAATCAGCTGAAAACTTTTCTAAATCGGTATTACCGGAGTCTTCGGTATACTGTCGGACACTTCGGTGACCGAAGTCCCCGGTAAGATGCCGGAGGTTCCGTCGTGTGATTTCGAGAACCCGAGAGAGCTCACCGGATACTTCGGCAACGTGCCGGACACTCCGGTGGGCTAAATGTCCGAACCCAAGAGGGCTCACCGAACACTCTGGCAACGTGTCGGATACTCCAGTGGGCTAAGTGTCCGAATCCGAGAGGGCTCACCGAACACTCTGGCAACATGCTGGACACTCCGGTGAGCTAAGTGTCTAAACCCGAGAGGCCCTCCTATTTTTTTTGGTGAAATTTCTACACCATAAAATATTTAAGCATCCAAAAACCTCTAAGTATGATGGTTTTCTTGACTCATCGACCATTGTATTTAATTTTGGCAACGATGTTCTTCACATCGGCCACTTTTCTCTTACGTTTTTTGCTATACACTTGGATGATACTTTTCAAATATCAGACGTTAAGGGCCGTAGGTAATGATTCTCCGCGAACATCTTTCAACATATATGCATTTTCAGCGATGACCTTTACTTTTCGGTATGACCCTTCCCAACTAGGAGACTATTTTCTGAACTTGTTGCGTTTTGAGCCTACGGACAGAATAGTTTTTCAAACCAATTCGCGCACCTAAATTTTTTTTACTTTCACCTTCTTATTGTAGGCTCTAGCAGCTCTAGCTTTGTCTCTCTCAATTTTTTAAGGCATTTAAACACTTATAGGTGATTTCATCGATATTATCTAGCATTAGAGGTCTATACTCATCAGTATATAAATCATTTTGTTTGGCTAATCTTAGAGCTCTTAGATTTACCTCGACGGGTAAAACAGCATCTTGTTCATATACAAGTTCATAGAGCGTTGCCTTAGTTGCCCCATGCCTAGATATCCGATGAGCCCACAATGCTTTCGATAAGACTTCATGCCATCTCTTGAGATGGTTTTCTATCTTTTTCTTAATGAGCTTGATCAATGTTTTGTTACCCGACTCGGCCTGATCATTGGCCTGAGCATAATATGGAGATGAATTGAATATCCTAATTCCGTAGGATTTGGCAAACTCTTTAACATGACCGGACGTAAAGAAAGTACCCTGGTCGGTAGTTAAAGTTTGAGATTTGTCGAACCTATGAATAATATACTCGGTAAGAAACTCAATTATTTCTTTGTGCGTCATGTTCTTGAGAGCCACCGCTTTGATCTATTTGGTGAAGTAATTCATTGCGACTAACACGAAACGATGTCCCTTCAAAGATGAAAGATGTATTTGCCCTATAGAGTCCAATCCCTATCCTCAAAATGGCCATGGTTTCATGATGGGGTTCATCGTGGTTGTGGGTCCTAACTGAATATTTCTAAATCTTTGGCAATCTTCGCATCCTTTGTAGTAGAAATAGCAATTAGTAATCATGGTTGACCAATAAAATCCGGCTCTCTTTAACAACTATTTCATTTTTAGAGCCGATTGATGCGTACCACAAATGCCCTCATGAACTTCCCCCGTAGCTACTCTAGCCTCGTCATCACTCAAACATTTCAAAAGCAAATCATCTCTCGTTCGGCGATATAAGTCACCATCGATCAAAGTATACTTAAAAGTATACGTGTTAGTGTCCGAATGGTCTAATTTTAACACCTCAAGCATTGGTTTCTTATCGACTGAAAATTTACCTTTACTAACATTATAACCCGATGCTTGTTGAGCCAAATCATTGGCTTTACTGTTTTCTAGGCTAGGCACATGATGTATGTTGAATTCGTCTATTCTTCTAATGATGTCTAATCACTTATCTAAGATGGCATTTAATGATCCCTCTAAGCATTAAAAATTTCCAGAAATTTGTTGCACTACTAACAACGAATCACGAAAGCCTCTACATGCTTAACCCCCATGAACTCCAACAACTCTAAACCGAACAACAATACTTCATATTCGGCTTGATTATTGGTGCAATCATACTCTAATCGGTTTGAGAATTCAAAGTACGTATCATGAAGAGATACTAAAACCACACCAACACCTTGACCCTCTTTACAAACCGATCCATCAAAATATAACTTTCAAAGGGTAAAAGTAACATAAGCAACATCTAGATCATGTTCTAAATCAATCCAATGTTCAACAATAAAATTAGCAATAATTTAGCCTTTTATGGATTTCAACGATTCGTAAGCCAAATCATATTCAATCAATGCATAAGCCCATTTACCAAGCCTACCACTAGAAATTGGCATATGCAACATATGTTTAATAATATCGGTTTGACAAGCAACCACACAAGTGCTAGATAGCAAATAATGTCTCAACTTGGTGCAAGCATGATACATGGAAAAGCATAGTTTTTCGATAAGAGTGTACTTTGTTTTTACATCCACCAACCGCCAACTCACATAAGTGATCACGTACTCTTTTTCTTTGGCTTTTGTGTTAAAACAGTACCAACCACATCATCTTCCGCCACTACATAGACACGAAAAGGGACTCCTCCCTTAGGCGCCTTAGCACCAGTGGCAAAGACATACTCTTTGATCTTCTCAAAAGCTTCTTGCTGTTTTGCCTCCCCAAATAAATTTGGCTTTATTCTTTAGCCGAAGAATAGGAGTAAATGCATTAATCTTTCCCGACAAGTTGAAAATGAATCGCCTTAAGTAATTCACCTTTTCTAAGAAGCTTTGCAACTCTCTCTTACATGTAGGCGCTTGCACATTCCTAATTGCTTCTATCTTAGAATTTACCTCTATGCCCTTTTCATGAATTATGAAGCCTAAAAACTTCCCGGCTGATACACCAAAAGCACATTTGAGCGGATTTATTTTCAAACCGAAATGACGCATTCGGTCCAAGGCAAGATGCAAATTGGCTAATTGAGAATCTAAAGCGGCCGATTTGATCACCACATCATCTATGTAAACCTCTATAATGACACCAAGTAAATCATGAAAGATAAAGTTCATGGCTCGTTGATATGTGGCACCTGCATTCTTCAATCCAAAAGTCATGACAATCCACTCAAACAATCCTATAAAATTAGGACATCTAAAAGCAGTTTTAGACATATCCTCTTCGGCTTCGGCCATGAAGATTTGGTTATATCCCGCATTACCATCAAGAAAGCCAATAACTCTACAGTCCAAAGCAACATTAATCAACATATCGGCTCTGGACATAGGATACTCATCTTTAGGAGTGACTCTATTCAAATTTTTAAAGTCAATGCAAACTCTAATCTTACCGGTGTTCTTCTTTTTCACCGGCATGATGTTGGAGATCCACTTCGCATACCTACAAGGTCTTATAAATTTCGCATCAAGTAATCAGTTAATTTCTTCTTTAATCCGATCGTGCAAATTCGGGTTAAACGTCCTCATCGGTTGCTTAAAATGTCTAAAACCAGATTTTATTGAAAGCTGATCCTCAATTAACTCGCGGCTCAACCTAAGCATTTTATTATAAGACTATGCAAAACAGTCCATATATTTTTTAAAGTAAACCAATTAACTTCACCTTATAATCGGCTTTCTGATTTTTATTTATATAAGTTGGTCTCGGATTATCATCGCTGCCAAGGTTCACCTCCTCAAGAGGATCGACCGATGTGAATCCTTGTCCTAACTTATCTATATCTTCTATTTCCTCGATAGCTTCGCACATATCGTTAGTATTGGACCGATAGTGTTCCACTCTCTTTTGCAACCAATCAAGATTAAAATCTATTAAATCACATTACATGGTTGAGCCAATTCTCCATCGGTCTTACATTGACCGATACAAAACCATCTCTAGTTACGCTAAAAAAATTATAATCTGTCAAGTCTAAACCGGTCAAACATTTGACGGCGTCATGTGGCAAAGACGATAATTCGATCATAGCAACACAAGTCGATGCATCCGCATGAACCACCTCTACATCGTCACTAATCTATTGTATCAAAAATTGGTGTAAGGTAGAAGAAACGCATCTATTTGCATGAATCCAATCACGCCCTAAGATCAAGCTATAACTACCGCTCACGTCGGCAACAAAGAAAGCGGTAGCCATGGTCTTGCTTCCAACAGTGAGTTCCATAGAAGCGACCCCTTTATCCTCGATAGAGTCTCCTCCTCCCACACCGTTCAAAGTCTTGTTGGTCCAGATGAGCTCGCCATCGGCCTTACCTAACTTCTTAAACAAAGAATATGGCATTAGATTAATAATAGCACCGTCGTCTACAAGCATGCGAGACATCGGTGAACCATTAATATGACCTCTCACAAAGAAAGGTTTCAAATGGTTCTCCGATTCTTTGGGCTTTTTGAAGATAGCACTTTTTGACCCAAAGTCGAATTGTGCCATGACTTTTTCTTCCTCTATAAGTGAATAATCGAAAAGGGATAAGCAAATGGTGTTAATGTCTATACCTTCTCGAGGCGGTGTAGGCTCGTAGTCCAAGAGGTCATCGTCGTCGAACTCGGACACGTCGACGTCTCTCGTGGGCGAGGGCGCTGTGGAGTCCTCTCCTAAGACGGCGTCGGTCAAACCAAGTGGCTTCGGAGTAGCCTCCACTTCTTGCGTCACCGGTGGAGTAGGGGCCTCGGGCTCATTAACCCTCCACTGTTTACCTTGAGGGACCATCAGCTTGATCTCGTTGAAGACCTCGTCCCTCTTTTTCTCCGCCTCCTCTTCTCGCATCTTTTGCAGGCGCAGCTTTTGAAGCTTTTTCTTTTGAGTTGAGTCAAGCAAGTCAGACACCACCTCAGTTGCATGTACTTGTAGGAGCTCTTTCTGCTCCTAGCTTCATGGTCATGGGAAACCTTTTCGACCGGATCATCCAAAGTGATCGGTCCCGTGAAGACTCCCTCGAATTTGACATCGGTTGTGCCGATTTTCATGACACGTCCGGATGCACTCTCTTGATGAACAATGGTGGAGGGAGCAGGTTCGCTACCTTGCTTCGGGCGCTACTCTTGCTTAGATGCAGTGGTGGAGCTCTCTCCCTGAACCTTGATCGGTCGAGAATCCGTCCGATCCGGAATAGAGTTGGAGAGCCTTGTGAAGACATCCCCTCTCGGTCCGTTCTACCCCGAAAGAAATGGCGGGTATGACATCGGTGAAACGGGCCTTGGTGGCATAGGCATCGGTGGCACGGGCATCCACGGAGGAGGCTCGTGCACATTCACGGTTGGCCTCATCTCTTTTCTAGGTGGGCTGCCTCCTTTAGGTGGTGATATTAATCGTTTCATAAACTGGTTATTTGAATCGGTCTTTTGAATCTTGTACTTAGCCATGAGCCGGTTGAAGGCACTTTTAGGCCCCATCTTCTGATCTATGGCTTTGCCTTGATTCACCTTCTATTTGCCCACTTCAGGATTCTTTGGCTTTATCAACTTGGGCTGTGGAGCTTGCCCTCAGGTCTAAAGCCTTGGGTGGTGATTTTTAGAGACTCTTGACCGTCGGAGGACTTCTCGAGCACCACCTTCCTAGAGGCACACTTCTCACTTGAAGAAATGGGCATCTCATCCTCGAGGATCACGTTCTTCCCTTTGGTTGTATCAGCTTGATGAGGCCGAATCAACACCTTAGGGTTGAGCTCTAGAGTGTTGACGGGGAAAGGGTGCTTGTCGATCTGCATCTTCTTAAAACTCAATCGTCCTTCATTATGAGCCGATTGGACCTGTCGACAGAAAACATTACAATCATTAGTAGCATGAGAATAAGAGTTATGCCATTTACAATATGCCTTACGCTTAATCTTACCCGCCGAAGGTAAAGTATATGCGATCTTAATGTATCCACCTTTGTGCAGCTCATCAAATATTATATCACATTTGGCTACATCAAAGGTGTATTTCACATCGTCTTTCTGATTCTTATGGATCAGTTTAAGCGAATCACAAGTAAATAATTTGGCCTTAGAGGGCCAAACGAACTCGGCAGCTAAGATGTCATTGTAATCATCATCGAAGCTATCCGAATCACATTCTACGATGTGTACGCTACAGCGGGTCTTGTAGTCATGTTTTATTTCATTGCATCGGCTTTCTTAGCCGAAGCCTTTTGTTGGAGGTGGGTGAGTGTAAGAAAATCGTATCCCTCCAACATTCTCTAAGATGCGACCGTAAACCACTAAAAGATAGGTCAGCTAAGTCTTTTTTTAGAAATTGTTAAATTAAAGCATCAGTTCTTAATATCTCTAAACCGCCAAAGATAGTCAACGACGGGTTTCTCTTTTTCTTTTCGAACCGATGTCAAGTGTGACAACTTCAATTTGTTGTCCACGAAATAAAAGTGGTCATGAAACTTGCGCTCTAAAGACTCCCACGTATATATGGACTCTGGGGACAATGATGAAAATAAAAAAAAAGCGGTTCCGGTTAGTGATAAAGAAAACGATCGTACTTTCAAATCCTTACTAAAACCTGCTTCTCCTAGTTGTGCTACATATTGGCTAACGTGTTCTCAAGTGGTTTTGCTATCTTCGCCATTGAATTTGACGAAGTCGAAAACATGCCATCCAACAGAATATGGGACCGAATCAAAGTATACAGGATACGGTTTTTGATAAATTCGGTCTCTTCCTTTGAAGTCTACCCTTAGCGTCTCACAAAATTGTTTGTTTAAGTGCTCCTTAATGCGAGCCATACACTTCTCTATGTTTGCTATGGCTGGCCTAGTGGATGTGCCCGATGGTGAGGGATATGTGCTCGTTTTCATGGCGCTAAACAATTCATTAGGAATGGGGCCATGAGAGATACCTTTACAGCTAGGTGGAATAGGTGGTGTTCTATATGCGACGGTACGGTAAGGAGGAACAAAATTAGCCAATTCATTCAATCGGCTAGTGGCCGGATTAGGGATGCTAGTAATTGGCTCTATGCTAGCAGGAGACACAATCAAAGCACTAGTTTGCGTATGAGACAGAAAACTAATTTGCCCACTAAACGAGTTCAACGGTATGCCATACGGAGGTTGTTCTACACTACGTAATAGGCGCCGATGCACTAGTAGTAGGACCTACATATGCAACATAAGACGATGATGCAATATTAACATTTTTAGACTTGATCATGTATTGCATATCGTTCGTCAAGACCTTTTTTATATCGGCAAAGTAATACGAAAGATCTTCAAAAATAACGGGGGATGCGAAGATGTCCTTACATTGACAGCAACTATAGCCGCGTCGACAGTCGGAAGAACGGGCTCCTTCACTTGTGAGATCGCGCTTTGACGGTCTTTCTTAAAACACGCCAAGTACTTCTGCAGCTCTCGCTCCTCGCGCGCTTTGCGCGCCTCTTCGGAGGCCCTCCGGCATTCCAAGAACGCCTTGCGCGTCTCCTTGAACAACTCCTCCAAGGATGGCACGACGATATTCGTCGTAGAGATCTTGGAAGTCATGGTGGAAACGATGATTCGGTTTGTACAACCAGAATCACTTGTCCCAGCGGAGTCACCAAAAAGTGTGTTGACGTCGAAATCGGGTCCGGGCCATCACACCGCTCGCACGTCTATGTGCGGGAATGCCGACGTTTCTTCAACGCCGGGTTTGGGGCAGCACCTTGTCTAGGGAGACCCCGTCGGAGGAGAATCGTCTTAGGGATATCCGAGCTCGGTCAAGTCAACCGGATCGGCTTCAAACGTCGCCGAGAGAGAAGGAAGAACAACACGAGACTCGAGTAAAGAGGTTATAGTTTGGAGAAGAACGAAATATAAAGGCAAAATGATTTGACCGGTTGGGATGCTCTTCAACAGCATGGGCCTCTGTTTTACAGAGGAGGGATGGTCCCACAAGTTAAAAAAGAAACTATAATCAATCAACTGAAAACTTTCCTAAATCGGTATTACCGGAGTCTCTGGTACAGTGCCAGACACTTCGGTGACAGGAGTCTCCGATAAGATGCCGGAGGTTCCGTCATGTAATTCTGAGAACTCGAGAGAGCTCACCGGATACTCCAGCAACGTGCCGGACACTCCGGTGAGCTAAATGCCTGAATCCGAGAAGGCTTACTGGTCACTCTGGCAACGTGCCGGACACTCCAATGGGCTAAATATCTGAACCCGAGAGGGTTCATCGAACACTCCGGCAATATGTCGAATAAGCTGATGGCCCTGTGATTTTTGGGTGCCAACAACCTCCCCGTGGTTTGTTTATTGAAAAGCAAAAGGAGAAAGAAGAGAAGAGAGGAAGCGGAAGTGCTGGTTTCTGGTGCCGACAGTTCTGTCGAATGTCAATCCACCACACTATAGCACCCAAAATAATACAGATGAAGCCGTATTCCACATTTTTCATTTTACACAGTTTTCAATGCCACGTAGTAGTTCTTTTTGGGGGCAAGAGTTCAAACTAAACGTGCACCGACGACTCAGTTATTCAATAACTGATTCTGGAGGAATGCAACTTTTCTGAACATTGTATTGCTTGGACCATATTGCTGTGATCGATATAGTATGTATTTTTCATACACATAAAGTTACTGAGTTTTGATGTTGATACACCAGATGATCGTTTGTATCACGAGTGCCTTAGTGTCCATGACACTGACCATCAATTATTTGCTGTCTCTTCCTTTTGCCTTCCCTTTCATCTTTCTTTGAAAAGAAGGTAAGGCCAGATTAGCAATAATGCATTGGCGGTGGAAGCAAGATTATTTAATTTCATGGCAGGTACCTATAGGTGCATGACACATCATAAATTTCACATTCTAGCATCAATTGGTTTCGTGCTGAATCTTGATATGACTCTGCTGGATACTAAATAATAGCCTCCTTATTTTGCCCTCTCCTCCTGTTTCAGCATAGAATTAAATGAGTGCATGAAAAACCAAATAAAGTCAGCGTTAGGTGGAATCCTGTGCTGCTTTATTTGGTACCCTGTCCTGATCAGCAGTGTCTAATGCATGTGCATGCTCAATCTGATTCCGTTTTGCCATTCCCTCAAAAACTCTTCCTTGCGGGTGAAAAGCATGTGAATGATGATTAATTAGCAGCATTCAGCGAACTATATATCTGGAAGCAAAACGAAGAATTATCGGTGCAATTATTTGTTCATTCATGAGTTGAGTAAGCCTTAGAAGGTTAGCAAGACCGTTTGCAGGTGTGTACAGTAGAAGGTAGAAGTTGGTAACAGGAGGTTCTTGTTACTCCTACCTAATGCTTTCAGGTCCACATGCGCTGGTTCCCTCAGGGAGCTCGCAGAAGTGGATGCATGCTTGAAGCACGAGTCTAACAAGAGTCAGGACAACCAGGTACGTTCTTGTCCTGGATAGAGAAGCACACTTCATTTAACCAGCTGTGATGTGAAGGCACGCATTAGCTGTGGTGTCAATGTCA
Source organism: Zoysia japonica (assembly GCA_001602275.1). Lineage (NCBI taxonomy): Eukaryota > Viridiplantae > Streptophyta > Magnoliopsida > Poales > Poaceae > Zoysia > Zoysia japonica. Next base: position 20,630 of record BCLF01000246.1, read on the forward strand.
CTGAGCTGCTTTGCTTGCTACCAAGCTATGCATCGTGCTGGATGAATGATCATGCTGGACTTCATCTGTATTTTAAGAAGAGCACTCATTGATATGTTGACATGTCACTGAAACATTTTCGATCAGGAGCAGAAGCGTTGTGCTACTTTTCAAGTATTCCTTTCAAAAAAAAACCTTTTCAAGTAAAAACAATGCACACTCTTTCACCTGCTGATCAATGTTGTGGTAGATTTGTTCAAGAGCTCAGCTGCAAGCGAAGAGCAGCATCCACCTGCAGGGAATAACTGAATATCTTACAGAAGCAGAACACTGAACACTGCTCAAGTCCAATCTATATAACTAGAGATCGTGGAGGCTACAAAGAGTCAAGGACAAGCAAAAAGGAAGCATCATGGCCATGTCCCAATAGGCCTTCCTGGCTGCCTCACCTAACTCACCAAACCATGCATGTTCTTGAGTAGTACTAGCGCGAACGGACCGACAGTAATGAAAGTTGATTGAAGCTGGGGATGCAGAATTTCGTACCCACATACTCCTAGTATGAGAATCTGTGCTAGTAGTCCACAACCAGATTTGGTCCTGCATGGTACTAGTATTAACTAGTGATGCATGCCCCGTTAGTTGGAGCTGGACTTTTGCTGCATTGCAAGTGAATATCTTACAGAAGCAGAACACTGAACACTGCTCAAGTCCAATCTATATAACGAGAGATCGAGGAGGCTACAAAGAGTCAAGGACAAGCAAAAAGGAAGCATCATGGCCATGTCTCAATAGGCCTTCCTGGCTGCCTCACCTAACTCACCAAACCATGCATGTTCTTGAGTAGTACTAGCACGAACGGACCGACAGTAATGCAAGTTGATTGAAGCTGGGGATGCAGAATTTCGTACCCACATACTCCTAGTATGAGAATCTGTGCTAGTAGTCCACAACCAGATTTGGTCCTGCATGGTACTAGTATTAACTAGTGATGCATGCCCCGTTAGTTGGAGCTGGACTTTTGCTGCATTGCAAGAATAAGAGGAAACTAGACCTTCCGGTTTTGCTTATGGTTTTTTTTTCAATGCATGATACCATTATCACCAAATATTTGAATGTTAGCGTTCATCTCCCCATGCATGTAAGCTGCGACATTTGCATCTACCGTCGAGAATCGTGGGGCTTGCAAGCCTTGCATCATAATCAAACAAGAAATGGATTCAAATGCATTATTTTGTTCTCCCATGACGCTACACGTTGCTAGGACAAGTTTATATTTTGCTTGTGGCTAGTAGTTAACAATGAAAGGCATGCAATTGATGTTTCTCGGGTGGTATTGGGAAAAGGTATAAAGAAGATAAGAACACCATAGCATTTACAGGACAAGGGGCAACGCAGGACAGGAATGTTAAAAAAAGGGGTGTTCCGAGAATCGAACTCGGGACCTCTCGCACCCGAAGCGAGAATCATACCACTAGACCAAACACCCGAGTTGAGAACACAATAAATTTCAAAATATTTAACAGCCAAAAAGCATGTGACAGGATTCTTTAGTGCCATTTGTGTTAATTTTTCTCGAAAATTTATTCCTCTTGAGACGTCTATCATATTCTGACGCATTTTATTTATGATGCAAACTTGTTTCAAGATAAGTGGTTACATCTTCTTTCCTTTTTTAGCATTTTCCACCAAAAGTGGTTGCTGTCTTGCTATGCGACTTGTGAAATTTTGGAAACGTGTAAATGACTGGTTATGTTGGTGAATTGACGTGTTCTGAATGATGACAAAACAATGTGGACAAGATGCATAATTATGATCAGTTGCTGTGAATAACACCAGTCAGGTCAGATCCACAAGCAGCAAGAATTGAATCTGTATGACACTAGATAGATTGAGCAATAGAGGGATTGGCTGCTACAGACAAACGTCCAAGCTGCCACATCTACACAAAGCAGACAGCTCAATATTATTCCTTGCAGGGTGTCGATGCTAGTTACGGTGAGATTTAAAGGTACTACTCCAGCCGGTTACTCGAAGAACCGTGTCGTGTCTTCATCACTCCCGTTTACTTGCTTGATTCTTTTCTTAGGGTGTTGTTGATGGAACCGTGCGTGCTGTTACTGTGCAAAATATTTGAGCTCAATTCACCATGATATCTAGCCCCATCGTCATACTTCACGATTCATAGGTAAGAAACTCGAATCTTTTAGTCCTTGGAGCAGGAGAAAGAAGAGGCTCCAGCTCTTTGTAGCTCTTGCAGCCTATCAGTTCTTTCTTCTTACTTCGCAGTTCAGTATTGTAACACCTCCTTTTGGTCATTCGAGCGGGAGAAAGAAGAAGCTGATGTAGTGATGTGGACCATTCGGACAGCCTGCTTTTTCCTATTTTTCTCTTTGATTGTGTCTGAAAGTCTTGGATCTTGCGCATCAATCAATCAAGAAGGTAAAAATAGAATTTTGATCTGAAAAAAAAAATCACAAATAGGTTGCTCTCAAGGGATTACTTGCACCTAAACAAGTTCATTCATGCTTCAGGGAAAACAAAGGTTTACAAAACCATTCAAAACCGAATGACCGGTTTTTGTTTCAAAAATTTAATTTTTTTTTTGAAATTTTGAAAAAATTCAGAATACCTAAAACCGGTAAAAGTGATCGATAAACTGATAAAATCGAGAGACAAACCAGTGAAATCGGTGGGTTTCAAACTTGAAACTGAAAACCGATAAAACCGCCGGTGAAACCGGCTGGATTACTGTAGCACTTCATTCAAATTTTGATTTTTTGATTTGGAGTGACAACCAAATATTAACAAATTAAAAATATTTATATTTTGGAACGGATGTAGTAGCTATTACATTCTTTTTTAATGTAAGTATTGATTATATGTTAAATACTCCCTCCGGTTCAAAAAGGAAGTCATTTTAGACAAATGACACAGTTTTCAAAGCATAACTTTGACTTCTAATTTTTATAAAAATATTTATTAAAAAGTAACATGTGTATACTTTTCATAAAACTTTTTAAAACAAATCTAATCATATAATTTTTAAATTTCTAAATTTAATAAGTTAAAATTTATTTGTAATTTATATTCCAATTTTTGACAAAAAAATTGTCCAAAACGACCTCCGTTGTGAACCGGAGGGAGTATATTAGCTAAAATGCCCTCATTACGTTGAAGGTGATTTTGTTGAAGTAACTCCGCCTCAATAAAAGTTTGTTTTTATGATTCTATATATTATAAAATATTTTCGTGATGAATCTAGAAACATAAATTTTTATATTGATCATGTTAATTGAACTTATAAAAATTATCAGTCAAAATTGAAGCCAATGAATTCTAGAACTAACCTTCAATTAGGATGGAGGGAGTACCGAACTTGAGATGTTATATTATTTTTTTATTCGAATTTGGTTTGAATGAAATGATTTAGAGTTTGAAGTTGAACTAAAGATAGTAGAGAAGTACTTCGGATCAAAAGCAGTTTACTTTAGATCAAAAGCAGTTTAAAAGAAATTAAAAAAATATAAAATATATGATGTATTGAAACGAGAAGCAGAGATAGAGATAGAGATGTGCATAAGCGACTTTCCGCTTGGCTATGCTGCCAGGGGCCTGAGGGCCATGAAAATTAAACTACGTATCATGACGCCTCTCCATCAAACAAGTAAACAAACAAACAAACAATTCATTCATAGGAGACGGGCAGAGAACTTAAGTGAGATGTTTATTCACCTTGAAATGGGAATGGAGGCAAGGGAGCCCCAAGAGTTGTGGCAGGAGGAGCGCACGGCAGTGAATGGGAGCAATGCTCCTCTCCTTTTCGAGAGTGATATTCAAAGGAAACATATGAAGAAGTCGATCGACAGATCCAATTGTTTGCACTTGTAGGCATCCGTCAGTATCTGTCAAAGTCATATTTTCTTTTATTTTGCCATTCATCTACTTATATACTCTCTTTATTTTTTAATTATTATCACTGTTGACTTCAAACTCTAACTTTAATCATTCGTTTTATTAAAAAAATTAGTTCAAATATGTAAAATTTTAAATTATGATTCAAATAATTCTAATAATAAATAAAATTATAATAAAAAATATTATATTTAATAAATTTTTTTAATAAGATGAATAGTCAAAGTTGAAATTGAAACTCAACGAAGACGACAGTTCAAAAACGGAGAGAGTAGTCTTGATCACAGCGCATCCTCCTCAACGATGGGTTCGATCCTCCAGTCAGTGGTGGTGCCGTAGTATTCGTTGGGCAGCCCCAGCCAGAACTTGAACGCCTCGGCGGCGCGCTTTCGTTCCCGGCGTCGGTCCTGGCGCGCCTGCGATGCGTGCTTGCTGGTGAACATCCTGGAGTGCATCTCGATGTACATCCGCTTGTACTTGGCCTTGTTCGGGGCGATGCCTCTCTCCTCCATGCACGCCACGATCTCCAGCGCCTTCTTGAAGAATGCCGCCCTCACGCACACGTCCGCCAGCGCCTCCATCAGCTCCTCGTCCGGCTCCGGGCACCGCTCCTTCACCTCGTTCCACAGCAGCAGCGCCTCCCCCGGCTTGCGCGCCAACGCGATGCCCTTGGCCAGGCTGCCGTACGTCGCCACGTCCGGCTGCATCCCTTGGTTCTTCATCCTCTCGACGAGTTGCTTCGCCGTGTCCAGTAGCCCCAACCTGCAGTAGGCTTCGACGAGCATGTTCCATGCCACCCGGTCCACCGTCACCCTGGGGTCCCTTTCCATCTCCTCGAACACCTGGTGCGCCACCTTGGGCTGCGCCGACAAAGCGAACGCCTTCATCGCCGTCGTGTAGCTCACCGCAGACGGCGCGATGCCCCGCGACCGCATCTCGTTGAACAAGGCCAGCGCGCCCGCGCTGTCGTCCGTGAGCACGCACCCGTCCATGAGCGTGTTGTAAGTGACCACGTCCGGCTCGATGCCGGCCATCGCCTGGACCTGGAAGAAGAGCTCCCTGGCCTTGCTCATCTGCAGCTGCTGGCAGTACCCCTTGAGCAGCACATTGTAGGTGATGCGATTCGCGGGGATCCCTGCCGCGGCCATCTCGTCCAGCACGGCGCGCGCGCGCTCCATTTGACCCACTGCAACGAGCGCCGAGATCACCGTCGTGAACGTTACATGGTCTGGCCGGCTTGCCGGGATCGTCTTGCCTTCGTGCTGCATCGCCCGCAGCATGACGATGACGTCGTTGACGCGGCTGGCGTTCATGTATCCCTTCATGAGCGTCGTGTACACCCTGGCGTTGGGCGGATAAGCCTTGGGAAGCAACGGCGGTGGATTTGCTCCGTCTCTCTCTTCTGGCATTTTGGTGACAGTGACAATGTCCTCGAGCTGCTCTGCTCCAGGCATGCTACTCTGCTTGTGCTCTGCTTCAGTGTTGGCCACAGCCAGAGTTCTGAGTAACAAACATATGTCTTTGCGGCCTGCACGCATCGCTTGCACGATCCTCTCTGCCGTCTGGATGTCCCCAAACCCCACGTACGCGGCGACGAGCGAATGGAAGGTGGTGGCGCAGGGTGTGAGGCCGGCGGAAAGCATGCGCTCCAGGACGCGCGCGACGAGGTCCTTGCGGCCGGCGCGCGCGCACATCTTGACCACGACGTTGTAGGTGAGGGCGTCGGGCGCAGCTTTCTCCCAGCGGCACTGCATCTCGTCGAACAGGTGGCGGAATCTTTGGCAGTCTCCGGCGTCGGCGCAGGCGCTGAGCGCGGCATTGAAGGCGGCCGTGTCGGGCAGGCATGACGGGGAGATGAGCTCACGGGGAGTGCGGTGGAGGTGGCGGAGGATGGCTTCGAAGAGGCGGAGCGCCTTGGCGGGCGGCGCGAGGCGAGCGACCGCGGCCGTGTACGCGCGTCGGTCGGGGAAGAGGCCTTGGCGGAGCATGTAGAGGATGAGGGAGTGGGCGAGGCTGGTGTTGCGGGAGCGGGCAGCGGCAGCGGCGGCGAGGGAGAGGGCGTTGGCGTCGAGGAGGGAGAGGGCGTTGCGGGCGCGGAGGTGTTGGAGGAGAGCGGCGGCGCGGGAAAAGGAACCGGAACCGGAACCGGAGGAGAGCTGGGCGAGGAGGCGGGATGCGGTGGTGGGGGAGGAAGGGAGGAGGTCAGGGTGGGAGGAGAAGAGGTGGAAGGCGGCGTCGGTGTCGTGGGCGCGGAGGAGCGCCAGGAGAGCAGTGTCATCCACGCCATGCTGTTGCTGTTGCTCTTGGTGGGAGGTGAAGCTGCAACTGGAAGCGGCAGCAGCTGGGGGTTGGCGCTGCGAAGAGAAGGTGATGGTGGCGGGCAGAGGGCGGTGTGGTTGCGGCTGGGATTGAAGGACTACGAAGGAGCAGGATAACATTCTTTCTTCCTCTGCTTGGTGGAATTGCTTTGCCGCTTTAGCTTGAAACTGATGAGAGGATAGAGGAGGAAGAAGCCAGAGCACGAGCGGAGTTCTTTGTGGATTGGAGAATGAGAGAGAGGACGAGGATGCACGTCAGAGTTTGTTCGCGGGCCACGCTGAATGCCGTGGCTGTATTCAGTTTTTTGATAGCATGCTGTCGTGGCTCTACTCCAACCAAAGCATTGACTCAGCAAGCGTCGACACGGGTAAGGAAGGAAAATGTTAAGTTCAATGTAGTAATTGTTTACTTTATTACTCCCTCCACTATTGACTTTAACATTTAACGATTCGTTTTATTTAAAAAATTTGTTCAATGTGAAAAAATTTATTTATCATTAGTGAAATTTAAATCGCAACTAATAATTTTACACATTAGAACAAATTTTTTTGAATAAAACAAATGATTAAAGTTTGATATTAAAAATCAACGGTTTCAATAATTTAAAATCGGAGAAATCGGAGAGAGTACTAAATTGACAGCATGCCACAATTATTCAATACGATTTCAATTTGCTCGAGTCAAAATTTGCCAAATTTACGTCACCAAACCTATTGGTAAACTTTAGTAGTTATCCAAACAGACCTGAAAACAAAGAAAATAAAGAAGAGAGTATTGTGTTGAAAGTATGACACTTTTTGTTGGATAAATTTAAAAAATCCTAGAGAGAGTATTTATTACTGGTACCCAACAACACTAATCATGTAGAAATACTGATGTAATACAAAGTACAAACAAGAATCAATATTCGGTTTATCAACACCACCATAGCAGCAGCATTATAACATTCACTCCAGTTACAAGAAAATAAGGCCAGATTTTACGCGGTTGACTCCATCTCATGCCCTCCAACCTGCAAGAACCAATATACATGTATATATATACTATAACAGCCACTGTTCTGGACTCATCTTTCTATGACTTCGCTTAAAACAGAACCTGACCATCAAGCAAGAAACCAAGTAAACAAATGGAGCTGCTCCACATCGTGTTAACTAAAAAGTAACCTCTCGGTTTCAAAAAGAAAGGAACCTCTCACAAAAGCTAACCAATGTTACATCAAGACAAACCCGACAAATAACAATAGCCAGCCAACTCGAAATAACAGTGAAATGCATACCTGGTATTTGATCGATCTGGACAAGAACTCAGATTCATGTGGCTCAATTTCAATCCACTACCTCCCAGTAAACATATGCACGAGCTCATAAGAACGACTCCAATACCATTTTTTTTTTATTTAAAGATATGGGTGGTGCAACCCAGCTACACTTCCAGAACAGGAGAAATGCCGAAGTAGGAAGAGGATAATCACATTCCCAAGGCTCTGTTATAAAGATCATTTGAACCCATAATGTGCAAGTTATTCGCTTCATTTGGATACATTATCCCAGATATATCTGACACAGGAGTGCTATTCCCTTGTCTCAAGTCACTCCATCCATGGAAGTGGTCATTTGTAAGGTGTGAGCTTCTAGGTTGCTGGGGCGGCATCTGGCTGTAAGGGGATAGAGAAACTTGGTCCTGTCCTAAAAGTTGGGATGCTGGATAATTATCATTCATAGTGTTGAACGCATCTTGGATGTTGGTTCTTTGATGAGGCTGCATATTCTGTTGCATAAGTAACTGAATATGTTTGCCACTGCGCTGGAAATGCAGGGATATTTTTCATCTCCAGCCTTGAGTTGCCAATTCCAGGCATCCGCCCTTTGCCCACAGCCAGTAGAGCAGGATCAACAAATTCTATGTCACTCATGCGTCTTGCCAACTGAGCTTCATAGTGATTCGCATTGCCACCCAAGCTACTATCCCGGGCACGAGTTTCTGTGAAGTACCACAGAAATATGAAAAATTGAACATGTTTTTGGATGAGCATTAAATTTTACTTGAGGTAGTAAACAAACCTGAGTATGCTGAGCCATAAACCTGATTGGAACCATCCCCTGACGAAATCCCTAATGAAAATGCAGAAGTGAATCTAGATGGGGGATTGGATCCATCTTGCAATGAAAATCCTGAAGAGACTAAAGGATGGAATCTAAAACAGGAATTAGGTCCATCCTGAGATGGGAATCCTGAGGAAAATGCAGAAGAGAATCTAGATGGCGAACCAAGCCCATCCTGAGATGGAAATCCAGAAGAAAATGCAGGAGGGAATCTAGATGGGGGATTAGACCCATCCTGTAACGTTATCCCAGAAGAAAATGCAGAAGGGAATCTAGAAGCAGAATTACTCCCATCCCGTGATGGAATTTGAGAAGAAAATCCAGGAGGGTGATTCAAACTGTAACGATCCGAAAACAAATAAAGCCCAGAAAAAAAAAGGCCCAACAAAAACCCATTGAAAAAAAATTCTATATAAGGAGTACCTCGTGCACCGTTTAACCCTAATCTTTTTCCTCTAAACACGCCGTCACGCGCAAGCTGGCCAACGCCGCCGCGCCTGCCAGTACGACGCACGAGGCCGCCCAGCCGTTTTGTCTATTCTCGTGCGTACTCCTGGTGTGAGAGAGGGGAGAGCGCACGAAGCAGCACTGCTGCACGTCACTTCGATCTCATCCCGTCAGCTGGTGTCGTATTAGTGGATCGATCAATCTATTGCGGAGAGGTGAGGAGGTATAACTGTTTTATTTCCTTTGTAATCTGGTGCAATTCGGCTAGAATTTTGAGTATGAGTCAATAACGAAAGTTGTAGATCGTGTAATTACCTTTCCAACGAGTACTCGTTTGTGTTATTCCGTTAGATATAGAAAAAGTTATGTGTATTTTAATATCAGAGTCGAGTGCTGTTTATTATAATAAGCACCGTAGCAGATCGAACCCAGTTTTGAGGACCATAATTTATGAATTTGAGAATATCTTAATAACAAAAGATGTAGATAATTCGGATACCTTTCCAGAGAGTAGCTATTCATAATTTTCCATTAGGTATTCAGGGAGATATGACCTTCGAAATTCTGCTGTCACTTTCCGTTAAATTACAGTTTCAGTATGGAGGCGTTTGTAGTATTTTGTATGATATTTCCAGAGACTACTTTTATGATCATTTAGGTGGAGTGGTTTCGAAGCTGTGAATTTTTGAATTCAGCTTCTCGCAATGTGTGGCAGAAACAGTCTGTTCTTGTTTGACCTAATTAAAAATTTTTTGTAGTTGATATACTTCGATGGTCCATTGAATACCAAAGTTGTACAAGGTTAATTGTGAATGTTTTCTATACATTATTTACAACTGTTGGGCATTGGATCACACTTTTTTCTATATGTACTTGTTGAATTGAATGTATATACTGAGTTGTACATTGCAAATCAGGTGAGAATACTTCGGATCGTCCATAATGTTTTTGTTCTTCTTCATTAAAGAGGTAAGTAAATGTAGTGGTGGTTTACTACCGATTTGACTTGCTATTTTATCATCTACATTTCACATATTAATTATGTTAATTGAGGTAATTTTTTAATTTATTTATATATTGAAGCTGAATTGTGGAGTTATTGCATTTATTATGTGGCACATCATTATCATTACATTGCAATTGCATTACATATGAATTTTGTCGTTAACCTATGGTTACGACTGTACCGATACACATCGTACGTTCCTGAGGAGGGGTGCGATGTAAAAGCGGACATGACATTGCTTTCATGTGCATTCATGAGGTGAAGTTATTATTATTTGCATTCACATGCATTGATGAAAGTGAAGATGATATTATTTATACTGTGGATATTTGTGGAGAAGTTGTGAATTATGCTGTCTTTATGAAGAGTTAACTTCCTTTATGTTACCCTTACTATAATATGGATACATTTAAATTATTGTTAATCAACATGTGCTCTCACCCTTGCATTATTCTTTCCAGGTGCTTGATTATTGCTAGGAAGAGAAGGAGAATAGCTGCACATCACAGATTTCATTAATTATCACAGATATAGTTAATCTTGAGGATGTTTGTTTAATAATGCGGATACTGAACTTATTTGATTTGGTCGTGTTAAGTCTCTTTGATAGGTTGCTTCTATTATTTAATTCATTTATGACTATTATTATTTTGCTTCTGTGTTGCTTATAATTTCAAAGGAGATGTCGTTGAATTTTACCTAGAGTATTGTTCTGTTGTCTTGTGATCTTAGTAGCATCCCGGGGTATTTGCGGATTTCTGGGGTGTTACACAAACCATCCTTGGAAAGAAATCCAGATGAGAATCCAGGAGGGGCTACTCTTACAGGCGCTGAAAATCCAGGAGGCACGGGTATTTTTGACCTTGATGTGCCTGCGAAAGCAAGTTCTTTGTAAACACACAAAACATCACTAATGAAAACATGATCAACAATCCAATTTCAGAAGCTACTAATTACCAATGCTCAATGGGGAAAAAGAAAAGATGTGTAGCACACAATAAAATCAAAATTATGAACCCTTCCAAGCATACTTAATGCAATACTAAATACATCATACTGCTCAATCGAGCACAGAAGGAACAGGCATCATAGCACTGACCCGTAGCTGTCGTGTCTGACATAGCAAGTGAATTCTCCAGGGACTGGAACCCAAGGCTATTCTGATAAACATTTCCATAAGAATTCTGGGTTAAGAAACTGAAATTCTTCTCATTACCACAGTTTCTGAGTGATGAGTCTGACATACCCTCTTGGTTTTCCTGTCTAGGAAAAGAAAATCTTGACTCGTTGCTGGTGGTTCCTAATTTCCATGAAGGCATGGCGGAAGAGACATCAGTATTATCAGATTTTCTAAGCATCCTAACAAAATCGTATGCAGTTGAGTATGAAGCATCCCAGAGATTAAACTCCGACAAGAAGATATCAGAAATTATTCTATTCTCATCCTTATTTATGCTTATGGTCTTTGTCAAAACTTCCTTTATTATCAGTGCTTACAGAAATTGCTCCAGGTTGATGACTTCCCATTCCAGGATGTCCAGACTCATTACCAGAAGGATATACAGCTCGCCGTCCACCTTGAACTCCATTTAGAAATCCGTATGTATTGTCAGTTGTAGACTGTTTGGTCTGCATCATTGAGGTAGCGGTCAATATATGGTTATTTTCTGTGTCATCCCACAATGAAATGCCTGATGTATCAGGAAGCCGGATAAATGATGAGTATAATGGTACATCTGTGCCATCCAGCAGCAGCATAGGCTGTTTGTCAGAGTTTAGTGAAGAATTTATCAAGAGAGTCGCACAACTTTGCAACTCCGAATTCCAATCAGGATGCTTATCAGAATCATATTGATAAGAATGTACGGGGCTCTTATTTTCTAACGGCAGGAGCCCAGCAACAGAAGTGCATGGCATTGCATCTGGTTGTTGATTTCCTGCCATACTCTGAACCTTATTTTTGACATCTAGCGTTACTGAAGATAGCTTATCAATATCAGTTCCCTTAGGTCCAACATCTTCCAATATTTTCTTGCCCCCCATCAAGATGGCAGTTTACATCTTTTGAAGCAGAGCTTTTAAGGGCAATATTAGTAACTAGGTGGTCACCTTCAACAATCTTTACATCAGATTTAAATGTCGTTAGACTTGATACAAAATTCGAAGGATCCTTACTCATGCTGCTTACTGCTATGTCTTTCTTAGGTGACTTAGACCCTGGATGGGTTAGCTTTTCATTTCCATTAGAAATTTGATTTTCCTCACTTCCCTTTGACATCTCAGCTACTACATTGTCATCATCGGTCCAAGCTTAAGGTATTGTGGAGAAATCTATGTCCAGAGATGAACTTAGTGATAATAGAGCTTGTGTTTCCTTTAAAATACCAGGCTTATACAGTTCTATGGTCTTATAAGAACTTTCTTTTTCTGATATCGGATGTTCTTTAGTTATTTTTGGTACTGAACTTGAATCATCATTCCATGAAGAAAGTATTCTTGTACTTGAAACCATTGATGAACTCGGAAATGAATTATTTTGTGGCTCTGATTTCGATTTTATTAGAGACTGTGATGATGCCACCCCAGTACCCGTTGTCCTAGCAGTCAAATCAGGATGGCCCCTGTACAGAACCCCACAAAAAGGAAATCAGTAACACAATTCACAGTTGACAGTTTCAAGATATATCAGAAGATTCCAGAGCTAGCAAACCAAGAGGCGGCTGGTGGAAGCGTGGCCCTCCCAGAACAACTGTTTGGGGGTGAAAGCTTTGGTGGGTAGGTGGTATTCTGTAACAAAGAAAGCAAGTTAATGCAGGAATAATGTAATAGGTGGATGGATGAAATAGTAGATGGATACAAAGAGGACCTAAGGGTACACATATATATAGGCGAGAGAACGGTAAACCTTAGACTAACCTATTACAATAATACCTTTGACTATTATATCTCTAACAGAGGGTTTCCAACTACAGCCGGAGACACCTGATCAACATATTTGGCGTTTTTCAATTCCGGTTTATATTCCAGCAAATCAGCCTACAATGTCTTTTTCATCGGAACAATCAGGTTTGCACCTTGGAACGAATTAGGAAGTTGTGGGCACCCTGACACTGCAAGTTCTTTATGTGGCTGGCCGCCAACAACCGGTGCTGGACAGCTGTAATGGCCGGCGATCGATGCAACAGCCAAACACAGGTACAATGGTCTCTCAAGCAACTGGATTCAAATTTGATAGTGGCGTGTTCTTACAAAGGAAAAACAGAGGAGGTAGGTAAGATAGAATTTGGACAGGAAAGAGATAGCTAGATTAGTTACAACTCGACTCCTTCTCTCTTCCCCTAATACCGCCTTTTATACACCTTAATCCTCCTGTAATCCAGCTCATAGTCCTCCCAAGATCCAGCTCATAGCCTGAGGGTTGGCGCCAGCTGTGCTGCCTGATCCCCTGTTGCTGGATACTGTAGCTCGTCATGCTGTTGTCGCGCTGGAGAACCAGGCATGACAGTCCCCCCTCCTTGAGATGCAGCTAGTCCCCAAGCTGCAGCATCAGGAAAACAAGCCTTCAAGACGTAGTAGCCTTCTTGCTGGCAACGATGTCCATTTGACCAGAACTTGAGTTACCACTGCATTCCCTTTCTTTGTCAGACGCGGGTCCAATATTGACTCAGGCTCGTCATGTGTGATGTCTAGAGGAGGAAGGTCCGATGAAGGCAGAAAGACTGGTGTAAAATCAGGAGTAAATTCCTTTAGTTGGGAGACATGAAACACAGGATGGATCATACTTCCTGCAGGCAATTCCAATTTGTAAGCTGCAGGACCAATGCGAGCAATGATTTTGTATGGACCAAAGAACTTCAGAGATAGTTTTGGGCAAGGCCTATTCACCACCGAGGACGATAGTTTTGGTCAAGGCCTATTCACCACCGAGGACTGAGCATACGGTTGCAGCTTAAGAAGAACCATGTCTCCCACATTGAAAGAACGTGGTGATCTGTTCTTATCAGCATAATGCTTCATTTTGTTCTGGGCAGCAGCTAACTTCTCTTTCAGAAAGGTAGATAACAGCTGCCTGTCTATTAATGTAGCAGAAACATCATCATTATCAGAAGAGCCCAAGTGTGGTAACACACCATAAGAAGGATCACAGCCATACAAGGCTTTAAATGGGGAGCACTTAAGAGCAGTGTGAAATGTGGTGTTGTACCAGAATTCAGCCATTGGTAACCATTTGAGCCACTGTTTGGGGGTATCACAGACAGCACATCTCAGAAACATCTCAATGCACTGGTTCACTCTTTCAGTCTGGCCATCAGTTTGGGCGTGGTAAGCTGAGGATAGCTATAACTTGGTGTCCAATAAACGAAATAGTGTCTGCCAAAAGGAGCTTGTAAAAACTTTGTCTCGGTCAGACACTATAGTCTTGGGCACACCATGTAATTTAACAATGTGGTCAAAGAACAAAGAAGCTATTTCTTGAGCTGTAAAAGGATGTTTGATTGGACTGAAGTGACCACCACCAATATGACAGAGTAACCTTGAACAGTAGGAAGGCCCTCAATAAAGTCCATGGACACATCCTGCCAAGATGCTGAGGGAATGGGTAAAGGACTGAGGAGACCAGGAGCTTTGCAGTGTTCATGTTTTGCTTTCTGACATATTGCACATTGTTTGATGAAATATTCAACATCTTGTTTCAGTCCCTGCCAACAGAACAGTTTTTAACCCTCTAATATGTAGCTTGGTGTCCAGAATGTCCTCCCATGGCTAAGGCATGGAAAGCTGATATGATCTTGGTTTGGAGAGCAGAATTAGCTCCCACCCATATACTTCCTTTTTTCTGATGACACCATCAGTAAGAGAAAAACCCTGTGGGTTTGGATTTTTAATAGCTAACTGAGACAACAGTTGCTGAGCCTGTTCATCAGTAGTGTAGGAATTAGTAACTTCTTGAATCCACACTGGGACCACAGCAGAAATAGCATGATTACTGTAGTTAAGGCCCACACGAGACAAAGCATCGGCCACTGTGTTATCACTTCCTTTTTTGTACTGAATTCTGAACTGCAGACCAGCCAACTTGGACATGGCTCTGCGTTGCATATCAGTGGACAAGGTTTGATCCTGCAGGTGACAGAGGCTCTTATGATCAGTCCTAATGAGGAAAGGCTGATGGTGAAGATAAGGACGCCATTTATCAACAGCCATAAGAACAGCCAAGAATTCCTTTTCATATGTGGACAGCTTTTAATTGGCCAGACTTTGGCCCTGTTTGTTTCAGCTTTTCAGGCTGGCTTTTCCAGCTGAAAAGCTGAAACCTGAAAAGCTGAAACAAACAAGGTTTTGAATAGCTGGCTTTTGAAATGCTGAAAAGCTAGCTTTTGAGAAAATGAACTAAAAGCTAAAAAGCTCATCCAGAGCTGCTTTTCTGGCTTTTGGTATGCAGAGAAGCTAAATATATATTGCAAAAGCCAACAATCACTACTTCACCAGTCAATTTTTCAACTAGCCACCAGTCAGCTTTTCTAAAAGCTCAAAAGCTCTAGCTCAAACAAAGAGGCCCTTAAGGCTTTGCTAAAGAAAGCCACTGGATGACCCTGTTGGGACATAACAGCACCAACCCCAGTATCACAAGCATCAGTGTCGATCTGAAATGGCTGAGTAAAGTCTGGCAAAGCCAACACTAGAGTACACTGCATAGCTGCCTTCAATGACTGAAATGCCTGTTGAGCTGCATCAGTCCACTGAAAATTTTTGTGTTGCAGTAAGGAGGTGAGTGGCTTTGCTAGAATACCATAGTTCTTGACAAACTTCCTGTAGTATCCAGTAAGGCCAAGAAAACCCCGGAGTTCAGTGAAGTTAGTAGGGACAGGCCACTGCTCAATAGCAATAGTTTTTGTAGGATCAGTGGAAACTCCACAATCTGAAATGATATGTCCTAAGTATTCAATAAAGCTTAAAATAAAGCTTGTGCTGAGATAACACCTGAAACACAGTTCTGAGATGTGCCACATGTTCAGAAAGGGAAGAACTATATATTAGAATATCATCCATAAACACAAGGACAAACTTTCTCATATAGTCAGCAAAGACAGAATTCATTAGGCACTGAAAAGTTGCAGGGGAATTGGTTAAACCAAATGGCATTACTCTAAATTGGAAATGCCCATGATGAGTTTTGAATGCAGTGTTGTGTTCATGTGCTGGCAGCATTAGAATTTGGTGAAAACCAGAGTTGAGGTCCAGTTTGGAAAACAACTTGGCTCCTGCAATCTCATCCAAAGTTGCAGGGGAATTGGTTAAATCAAATGGCATTACTCTAAATCGGAAATGCCCATGATGAGTTTTGAATGCAGTCTTGTGTTCATCTGCTGGCAGCATTCGAATTTGGTGAAAACCAGAGATGAGGTCAGGAAAACAACTTGGCTCCTGCAATCTCATCCAAAAATTCATCTATGATTGGCATAGGGAATTTATTCTTGACTGTTGCTGCATTCAACTTCCTGTAGTCAATACAAAATCTCCAAGTGCCATCCTTCTTTTTAACCAATAGTACTGGGGAAGCAAAAGGACTTAGGCTAGGGATCACAAGACCAGACTGTAACATGGACTGAACTTGCTGTTCTATTTCAGTCTTCTGAGCAGGGGAGGACCTGTAAGACCTGCAGTTCACAAGAACAGTGTTGGGCAGCAGGGAGATGGAGTGATCATAAGCACAAGGTGGAGGAAGTTCTGTAGGAGACTGAAACAGAATATCAAACTCATGAATCAAATCCTGAATAGGACCAGGTATACCCTGTAGTAAGTATTGTTCCTGCATCAATGTGTTTTCAGTGGTAGGAGAGACCACTACTGTTGCCCATATATCATTAGCACAATGAGCCTTGAGCAAAGCCTCACCAGACATCTCCCTGATAGTATCAGCAGCAGGTTGAACAACTCCTTGTAACGGAATTGTCTTCCTCATATACTCAAATTCCAGCCACTTCAATAACCAATCACATTTCATGGGTCTGAAATGTTCCAACCAATCCATCCCCAATATTAAATCATAAGCACCTCGGGGAAGTATCTTAGCATCCACCTGAAACGTATGCCCCTGTATCCACCACTGTAGTCCTTGCACCTGCTGATCACAAAGCAGTTGGCCATTGGCCACTTGCACTGTCAGAGGAGCAATAGCAGGACAGAGAGCTAGCCGGTCTACCATTGTAGCATTCAAGAATGTGTGTGAACTTCCTGAATCAACGAGGATCAGAAGAACTTGATTACTGACCAGTGCTCGCAACTGAATAGTGTGATGCATTTGAGATCCACTAAGGGTGTGCAGGGAGAGAAAAACAGCATCATCCGCCACTGCAGGGGACTCCAATTCAATAGCATCCAACAAAGCATCAGTAAGGACGTCACCACCATCACAAGAAGGAGCAATGTTGTGAAGCTGTGCTGTTGCTACAGGAGGTGTTGATGTGGTACATCGGTGGGCAGGAGAATACTTCTCGCCACATCTGAAACATAAATTGTTCAGACGACGATAATCATGCAACTGTTTGGCCTTCCACATATCCCCGGCCGAGAAGGAGGACTGAGCATCAGACTTCTGTGTTGTCAAGGAGCGAGAAGCATTAGGGCGAGACCACTGCTTCTTAGAACGCAGTTGTTCCTGAACTTGTGCTAACACAGCAGCTCGTTGCACAGATTCAGGTAACTGCATCTCAACATTGTGGCGAATCTCACGCTTCATGCCAATCAAGAACTGTGCAACTAGCAATGTCTCACTAACTGCAGAGTCATACAAGCGAATGTTGTAAACAAGGTGCTCAAACTGAACACGATATTCCTCCACAGAATCAGTTTGACGCAACCCCAACAGCGCCATGGTCTTGCTGCAATGTGTGTCCACCTCAAACTCGGCAATAATAGCAGCATGAAACATATCCCAATCATGAAAACCAGGAGAGAACTTGAATGACTGAAACCACTGAGCAGCGCAACCTTCCAAATGGATAGAAGCTGCAGTGACTCGAAAAGCAGAAGGAATCTGATACAGATCAAAGTATGCTACACACTTATCAAGCCAGATAAGAGCATCAGATCCATCAAACTTAGGGAAATCCAAACGAGGCATCCAAGGAGTACGATGACCCCTCTCATCAGCATCCTGAGACTCAGTATGCTTCAGCTCTGGCGTGATACGCGTAGTGGTGTGGGCAGGAGTGGAGTTTGGTAACAGAACCTGAGCGCCTGAAGGCGGGATGGAGATGCACCCGCTAGACCCGCCGCTGCCGAGGATTCTAGTAGCAGATGCACCGCGTGAATAAGCTTGGTAACTTGAACTTGCTCTTGCTGAACGAGCGTGAGCCCCGCCATGTTGAGATCGACCTTCTGCTTGACGCTGCCGATCTCGACCACCTGCTCCTCCACCTTCGCAGATAGACTGTCCACCGATCGCTGAAGTCGAGCGATCGCCTCCATCAGGTTCTGCTCGACACCCTCCATGGCGTGTAGCAGGCAGCAGGCTTGCGGTCCTGGCTTGTACGACTCCGTTGCGAAGACGAACAGAGGGCGCAAGAGGCAAGCGTCTCTGATACCAGTGTAATGGCCGGCGATCGATGCAACTGCGAAACACAGGTACAATGGTCTCTCAAGCAACTGGATTCAAATTTGAAAGTGGCGGGTTCTTACAGAGGAAAAACAGAGGAGGTAGGTAAGATAGAATATGGACAGGAAAGAGATAGCTAGATTAGTTACAACTCGACTCCTTCTCTCTTCCCCTAATACCCCCTTTTATACACCTTAATCCTTCTGTAATCCAGCTAATAATCCTCCCAAGATCCAGCTCATAGCCTGAGGGTTGGCGCCAGCTGTGCTGCCTGATCCCTTGTTGCCGAATACTGTAGCTCATCATGCTGTTGTCGCGCTGGAGAACCAGGCATGACAACAGCCGACCGATTGGCCAAATGGAATTTGCCTCATCCTGCAGCCTGCCCCCTCCATGATCAAGCTGATGAAATCTATACACTACTTGCTGCTATCTTGTGTCTTCTCCAGGCAAATATGGACTATTATTTTGCATCAGCTCGGTTTCGCCTACTCTGCACCTCATCTCTCAGTCCGTCGTTTCTCAAGTTGGTGGAGCAGTGTTATATATCATTTCCTAAAAGAGCTCAGAAGGGGTTTCAATACTCTTGTCCTCTTAGCTGCTTGGGAAATACGGAAACATTGAAACGACTGTGGTTTCAATGGAGCACAACCGAATGTGAGTGCAGTGCTGCATGCTGTTAAGCAGGAAGCTTCTCTCTAGTGTCAGGCTGGTGTTCTACGGGTCCAGGAGATGCTGCTATGGAACTCCCTGCTCCACCTTGATTTGGTGCGTTTTTTGTGTTGAGGTGGTACATCTGGTGGCCAGATGTTTGTTGTGTTTGTGATGGGCGATTTTGTGTGTGTCCATGTGTCCAAATTGTACTCGATGTTGGGGGTTATTACCCCCTTTTGTATCTTTTCCCTTTTCTTAATGAAATGAAGTGCATATCTCTTACACATTCGAGAAGAAAAAAAGTCATGTTATCCGTTGCATTTTAACTCAGTAGAAAGGACATACAACTGTTCCATTTTTGACACCATTTGGGGGAGGCAACACAGTCCCTGCACGTCTTTGTGAAACAGTGGGCGCCATTTGGGGGACCCTAGTCCAGATACAGTAGTATAAATGACTCAACTGGTACTATCAAACTCAACAAAGCAGTATTAATACAGAAGGACAAGAGTAGCAAGCAGAAATGCAATATTACTAAGTCATTAAACATCTACGTTGAAGTATGCATGCCAATATCCTTGAGGAAAAAAAAAGGAAAATAGGACATACAGCCTATACATTGTATGATTTTTGCTCCTATGGCTCGAAGGAATTTGCTCTCAACATAACTAATACATCAAAAAGTACAAATATAAAATGGAACAGCTCATTTTACTCCCTTGAACTATTCACTTTATCTGTTTGACCCCCCTCCAAATAAAATAAAATAAAATCATAGCTCAATTAACTGACCGAACAGTTCAGGTCAGTGCAATATCCACGAAATTTGAGCTTCAAACTCATCTTGTATACCAAGAAACAAAAAGGAAAATATTAATTGGGGGTACATTGAACAATCTTGAATTGTTTGGGGGAGTAAATGGAGACGTCATTTTGTTCAGGGAGTCCAACGCACAAGGTGAATTGTTTGGGTGAGTAAAATGGACATTTCCCAGTATAAAAGTAATTTTCAAAAGTCACCACTATGCCAAATAGGGGTATGTTTTAGAGTACAAGTAGTCTAGCAGAGAAGCAAAGCTAGCAGATGAGCTGGAAAAAGATGGAGCAAGCTGAACAATGAATCTTTTCACAATGCTTATTAAGAAATAGTTGTGGTACCTTGTATATGCTGAGATAATTTCATCTTTGGTGAAGCTATCCTCCTGACTGCCTACATCATGCAAATAGAGACAATCTGGATTTCCACACATCTGAGAAAAAATTGAAAAAACAAACACTCAGAACGCAAGAACCAGGCCTAGTAGTAATAAGTAATAATGTGCAATCAGAATAAAAAGGCAATTGCCATGTTCCGCAGCCATGCATGGCAATACTTTGTAGCACCAAAGCATGCTCTGCAATTGTCAATAACCGTTAGAATAACAATGTTGTGCAAAACTTTTGGGAGAGAACAACGTAAAGAAGGTTACCTTAACACTTTTCCTTCCAAGACAAAATTATGTACAGCTTGAATACACCGAATGGCCTCTTCTTCTATGGCATAAGTAATATACCTGCACATTTGACAGTCATTAGCCAGTGTTTAAACACGAACTGAACTTCTGTGTCTATATCCTATACAAACATAAGACTCCCCAGAAGTCAAAAATAAGCGACACTTCAGATATCAACATGATAAGTAGTATCTTTGCACGATTTCTATTGTCACAAGTAAAAGAAAAGCAAAATTATAGTATTATGAAATTATAATTTGCAACTCAACCTCTATGTTTTTTTGACGTAGAGGAAGCCCCTACTGTTGCTTCTATTAAGAAAAAAAACTGAACTGTACAAGAAAAACAACCCTTGGAGGGTAAAGAACAAAGGGCCCAGAACTATACAAAAAGAGGAAAGAATAAAGGACTCAATCTCAATATGTTGGCAAGTCATGATGATCAGTTTAGATTCCATAACTGCATGTGCCATTTATCTGATAGGAGGGAATAATTTGTTGCAACAATGCAAAAAATCAAAGCCTAAAGGTTTTTAGAAAAATCTTTACTACTACTAAAAATCTGATCTAGTGGTGGTGGTTGTGGCCACCACCGCGCCGACAGATGGGTCCCACCCCGTCTCTCCCTGACTTCAGCACCCTCGCACGAAACAGTCGTGCCTCCTACTCCTCCCTCTCGACTCTCTCTACGGAGAAGAAAAAAAATTCTTTCAATCCATATCGGGTGATTCACGCCGGCGAGCCCTGTCTCCATATCAACATCCGCTCCCTACCTCCATAGATCTGCCTCCTCTCCCCCTCCGCCACTGTAGATATGTTGGCTCCAATGGCTGCCTCCACCTGGCCACCAAGTTCTTCCTTGGCCCGCCGCCTTGGAACTGCCCACCAGATCTGCGTCGTTTTAGAAACAGAGGTGGCAACGATGGTGAGGCATATGACACAGAGCTGCGAGAGAAGTTGTTCATGGGGATATTGAAGACAAAGCTGGTTTGCTCGCCTGTGGGAATGCAGCCTCTTCTGCCTTGCGGCCGCCTTGTGCTCCCTGGTTTGCGCCACTGCATTCCATCCCTGTTGCCGCCTAGGCTACAAAACTACTGTGCCCTCACCTCGTATCTATCCTCTCCAGATGCGGCGTGCAGCTCTTTGCACTACTGCTTATAATCGAGGTATCCTTGTTCACTGGTGGACCAATCTCTGCTTGGACTGCCTCGGCAGGCAATGCTCTGATTCATGTTCAACACACCTCGCTGGAACTGAGGAACGGCAGAAAATGGTAGAGAAAATCCACAATTACAGAGCCATTGATTCTAAACGAAAAGGATTTTTTACGGTACAGCAAGGATAAGGACAAGCCAGTCAGTGGTTATGATTTTTTTTTTAAAAAAAATATGAGTCATATGTTTAAGTTCCATTCACTCCAAACATCCACTTTTGTGTTTTTACGATTTTATCACTTTCCTAAACCGTACATCCAAATATTTTCTATGTTTATTCTGCTCTATTTACATTCGTTCCATATATGCTAAAAAAGTAGAGGGAGAGAACATATGAAACATATATAGTCAAACCTATCCGCTAGTGAATTTGATGCTCTAAGTTTCTGAATAATGATAAGGATACTTTTTACCGAATTTTAAGTTCAACGTGAAATTTCTATAAACATGAAACTCTAATGTAGCTGACAGCTGTAGCATGAAACATGTAAATAATAGTTGTGACTACGAATTAAATTTTACAGATGATTTGATTTTTCCGTAGCAAAGCACGGGCGCGGTACTAGTAAGTAGACAAAATGTGGGAATAGCACTTTCCAAATCTGTAATTCATTAATGGGCTAATGAGATGGTGCATTCTAGGATAGTAATTTCTCTCTAGATCATCAAATAAGTTAATAGCCCAACATTCAGGGGAGACATTAGTTTGAGCAACTGCATGCATGTATCAATATGTGTGAAAAATTATGTAAGGAAGTGTTCACGTCAAGCGGTGTGGGTTTTTCTTGTACTCGCAAAATGCAATTTACTTTGTATACGTGAGCCCTAAACCCATGCTGACAAATGATAAACAGTTAGCCCATAAATTTCTCAGTGCATTAATGACTATAATCCAGAGGCCTCAATTTGGCCTCTCCAAGTTATTCTGCAGCACATGCTTTCATTATTTTTTAATGACATTGTTTCTAAAAAAATATCCAGTCAGTCTTGGGATCCCGAGAAAAGTGAGAAACCAAAGAAGCAAATCTTACATTCACAGCAGAACAACACACTCAAAGAGATCATAAAGATATGTTTTAAGAAATATATGATAGCTACATAGGCAGGATTGTATGTTATGAAGTCATAACAGAAACAGGGAAATGCCCTAAGAATAAGAATCAGATAAGCTTGTCACTGATGACGCAAGAATCAGAAGAGTGTAAATCTTCAGAATTTTAAAGCAATAAAGAGTTGATGGTATGTTGTTTTTTAAGAATCGCTATATAGATCAGGCAGCCTTCGGGCAAGTCACATAACAAAGTTATGACAGCCATTTGCAGGAACATGGACCTATTGTTTTCACACAGTTTCATGAAACACTACCTTAAAGTGAAGTTTATTGTCTCATATGAAACCTAAGTACCAATGCTCCAGCATTAGAAATTAATAATGTGACATACCGCCCCTCGAAAGAGACGATCCATCGACTTCCAGGATCTTATCGGATGTCACTCGGCGAAGCGAGGACCAACATAAACTCAAGCACGATAAAATATAATACAAACGGTTGTTTAAGTTACAAACCAAAGTTTTTTAAAAAAAGCGCGTAAACTATTTAAAGACTACTAGGGTCTCCTAGATACTAAGCACAAGATGACATCGAGCTCATACGATGCATCTTCTAGCGGCACACAAGAAGCTCAGCGCGGCGAGCAGAGCTCCCAACGGACATAGCCACCCTCGGGGGTCGCTCCTGTCGGTTGGTCCAGAGGAGGAAAAGAAAGATCACCTGCAAAACAAAACCACGGCAGCATCGCCCCTAGGGCTGGCGGGCGCGTGCCGCCTAACCCTAGCGCGCGAGCGGAGGCGGTCGTATCTGGCGAGGTCATGGGTGGAGTGGAGCGGGGCGCAACCAAAGGGACCCTTAGGTTGGGGTGGTCGTCTGATCGACGAAGAGAAGATTTGGGAATTTATGGCTGAAAACCGATGGAAAAGGTCGAAAAAACAACTCAATTATTTTCACTTTCATATTTAAAACATCGGACAGAAACAGAAACGGAAACGAACGGATATAATAAATAAATATCAAACATTCACTATATGGTCCAAGTCTTACAATATATATAATACAAGTTGCAATTAAATTCACAACATACAACCCAATAATATAGGCCAATAAGAGGTGCTTGGGTCAAACTTTCAATTTTTTTCATAAAACATGCTCAAATGAGATCTTATTTCCGAATTTGGGGAAACGGTAAAAAACGGAAAAAAATCGCTAGAAACGGAATTCCGTTGAAACAGTCGAAAAAAAAGCCATACCATTTTCGTTACCGTTTTCATTTTTCTTCGCCTATCCCAAAATGGTATGGAAAACGTTAAACGAAACACGGTCAGAACGAGAAATTTTCGTACCGTTTTCAGCCCTATTTGGGATTCTACTGGGGCGTGAGGGGCGAGAGAGAGAGAGTTGGGATAGGGGAGTGCAGCCGTTTGGTCCCTTTTTTACTTCCAAACTTTTTTCTTTTTTATGTCATTTATTCCGCTCCAACAACGCAAGCACTAATCTCTGGTAAATACCGCGTTCAATTGAAAAAAAGCTCTGACAATTTGGGAGTGGGCAAAGGCAAGAAAGATTTAAGTTACACTCAAATGAATGAAAATTAAATTTAATATGTATATAATTGAAGATTTTAATTATAGTCAAATAATAAAAAGTACATCTTTTATATAATTGAAGACTTCTTTATGTATTCAGAATATAAATGAGCTATCATCAGTCTCTTGACTATTCAGATTATTACACCACTCAGAATCAATACTACAATGAAAATAATCAGGATTGTCAAATGTCTAATTTATTCTGACAGCAGATCCTCTAAATAGATAAGCAAGTTCCAGAAAAACAAATCAAAACAGGGTTTATGGGTTATGGTCCACTGCGATGCCTCTCACAAGCATGGAGGAGTATTTCGTATTCTTATCTTCTGCTGATTTGTGTAGGTGAAATTCAAACACATTTGATATAGTTATTACTGCTTAAAATTCATATAAATTCTTTCACATTGAACATAGCTGACTTCCCTTTTTTTTTTCAGAATTTACCTTTTGGCTTTATTGAGTTATTTTTTAGTGGATCCATAGGTGAAGCAAATGGGAATTACATATGTGAGTATGTTGGGTTATTTTTTGAATTAATAACCGCTACTGACCAATTTCGAAATATTACTGTCCAAATTGTTTATTTCTGAAAGTTCAAATTTGTTCATTTCTGAAAGTCCAAATTTAGCTCATTCTTTTTCATTACCCGTATCCATTTTTGTTCGGCACTACAAATATGAAAACAAAAACGGTAAAGGTATTTTCCCAACTGTTCTCATTCATTTTCAGCCCTAGGTGCAAAATGAGCAGGCTAAATATTAAACCACTCCACATCATTGCGATCTGATGCCCCCCACCACTAGACCTAAGGAAGCAACGATGATGAACTTATGTAACATGGCAATATGACTGTTGGGTACGATGATATAACTAGCATGGAGGCTTAGTCTATGTGTGTTTGATGTGAGATTCAAAATTTCGACTTTCGGTGAGTTGATGCTACTTCACAATATTTATTATATTAAAATAAAAACATTTTATTATGGAAATTATATATTCATACTTTGAGAGGCTAGATCTCAAATGGCTTGGACTGTTGGTGTTTCTTAGTTTGACAGCAAGACCAGAGGTAGGTTAGGTTAGAATATTTGGATTTCAACAATGTCAAATAGTTTCAACTTTGATAATAATAATGATAATGATGACGATGACGATGATGATGATGATGATGATGATGATGATACGGACACAATTCTGTCAAAGATTCATAGCAAAATGTGACCTTAAATATGTTCAACCAGGTCTCTCATTCTACTTATTTTCCTTTTGAAATGTGCAGATTTAAAGAAACCCAAGAAAGGAAGATAAGCTGAACGTGCAACCTTAGGCTCTGTTTGGGTATTGAAGTTTTACAATACCAAGGTATCAACAAACTATGGTTTTAGAAGCCAAATCAAAGCAAAACCATGGTTTAGAAAAAAGAGGTCAAAGGTGAAGTTTTCAAAACCACAAAATGGCCGCACTTTTACTAATACCATGGTTTTTAAAACTACAAAGTTTGTAACATCCAAACACCTACTCACTCTCTGAAACCAAAGTTTTTGACAAAATCATAGTATTCTTCCAAAACTTCAAAAATACTTTGCTCGAAACAGGGCCTTAGTTTTCGCCTCCAGTTTTCTGAAAAATTAAGAAGATATTAGACTGGTCTAGAAAAATAAAAATATAATTACAACCACTGTTCTTAAATTTAGTGTTGTAAGTATTGCAAAGAACATCTATTTTTTTCATGATATGAAACCAGTTAATGCAAAGCACAAATCATTTCACAAAAATTGATATCAGCACAGGCATATTAAGAACTGGCACCCACAAAAAAGGTGGTTTAGCAGTATTTTATTTCCAAAGAACCAAGAACTTCTTCAAAGTTTTGTTCTTTTAACTCATTATTTTCACAACTCGCATCAGTGCATCTTTTATCAATAAAAATAACCAGTTGAAGTGCTTGATGCTGCTGGAAATCAGGATAGCACTCTCAACTTATGATCACTCTGAACTTTTGTAAAGCGATGAAGCTGTAGTGTATTCTTGTTTTCTCCTCTTAGCCGATACTGTTCGGCACACGCTATCCGCTGGACAGCGAGAAAAAGCTGACTTTGTCCAGCCCGCATTGGACAGAGGATGGAGACACGATGATCTGGTGCTCAAGAAGTTGTTAGACGGAGCAGTTCAAAGATGCTCACGGTCTCACCCGTTAGGAGCTGCTCAGTTATGTAGACGTCAAGCTTTATAACCGCGGCCCGACTCCTATATAAGGTCGCACAAGGGAACCCAAAAGATAGGACACACAAGAGACAAGAAGCGCGCGCGTACACACACAAACGAGAGATACGCCAAAGACAATGATCAACGTCTCCTTCCACGCATAGATCACACCCGAACAACCCTAGTGTTCCTGCTCGAGTAGGAGCCTTAGCGCCATTGTAGCAAACACTCTTGAATCGCCTCCTGAGGCCAATACGTTGCACTGATGGATGTAAGGTACATCTCGCCGATGGCTCAAACCAGGATAAACCCTTGAGTCTTTCGTAGGCTAAGCCATATCAGCGAGAAGAGCGCACGGATTCTCCTCAGCTATGCAAATTCTACTGTATTAGTGATACAAAATACCAACAGGCACCAAAGAGTTTGTAGCTAAGAAGACAAGATCAACCAGCAAGCATACTGTAGAAGATGATGGATCAGGGTTGCCAAAGCATAATATTTTTTGCTGTGCTTACACGAGGCCGGATCCATTCTCTCTTGTTAGCACAAATCTAAAGGGAAGAAAATGTCACTTGAAATTTTCTGAAGTGAGATTAGTTGTCAATGATCCATCAAGTTGAGTACACACATGTAAGCAGCTTCACGACCTTTCAAGTTCCCTAAAAGGTATGAATTAATTTTGGCGATTGAATAAACACCATAGGTACCATCTCGCATATCCTACTTTAATATGTTGGGCTCCAAGATGAGGAATTCCCAAAATATTAGACTGGTCTAGAAAAATAAAAATATAATTACAACCCTTGTTCTTAAATTTAGTGTTGTAAGCATTGTAAAGAACATCTATTTTTTCATGATATGAAACCAGTTAATGCAAAGCACAAATCATTTCACAAAAAATGATATCAGCACAAGCATATTAAGAACTGGCACCCACAAAAAAGGTGGTTTAGCAGTATTTTATTTCCAAAGAACCAAGAATTTCTTCAAGTTTTGTTCTTTTAACTCATTATTTTCACAACTCGCATCAGTGCATCTTTTATCAATAAAAATAACGAGTCGAAGTGATATCTTGATGCTGCTAGAAATCAGGATAGCACTCTCAACTTATGATCACTCTGAACATTTGTGCAGCGATGAAGCTGCAGTGTATTCTTGTTTTCTCCTCTTAGCCGATACTGTTCGGCAAACGCTATCCGCTGGACAGCGAGAAAAAGCTGACTTTATCCAGCTCGCATTGGACAGAGGATGGAGACATGATAATCTGGTGCTCAAGAAGCTGTTAGACGAAGCAGTTCAAAGATTCTCGTGGTCTCACCCGTTTGGAGCCGCTCAGTTATGTAGACGCCAAGCTTTATAACCGCGGCTCGACTCCTATATAAGGTCGCACAGGAGAACCCAAAAGATAGGACACACAAGAGACAAAGAGCACGCGCACACACACACGAGAGATACGCCATAGATGATGATGAACGTCTCCTTCCACGCACAGATCACACCCGAACAATCCTAGTGTTCCTGCTCGAGTAGGAGCCTTAGCACCATTGTAGTAAACACTCTTGAATCGCCTCCCGAGGCCAATACATTACACTGATGGATGTAAGATACATCTCGCCGATGGCTCGAACCAGGGTAAACCCTTGAGTCTTTCGTAGGCTAAGCCATATCAGCGAGAAGAGCGCACAGATTCTCCTCAGATATACAAATTCTACTGTGCTAGTGATACAGAATACCAACAGGCACCAAAGAGTTTGTAGCTAAGAAGACAAGATCAACCAGCAAGCATACTGTAGAAGATGATGGATCAGGGTTGCCAAAGCATAATATTTTTTGATGTGCTTACACAAGGCCGGATCCATTCAGCTTGTTAGCACAAATCTAAAGGGAAGAAAATGTCTCAAGTTGAGTACACACATGTAAGCAGCTTCATGACCTTTGAAGTTCCCTAAAAGGTATGAATTGATTTTGGTGATTAAATAAATACCATAGGTACCACCCCGCATATCTTACAATATAGCGGGCTTCCTCGATGGTTGACAAGGACGGTTCCAAGATGAGGTGTTCCAGGCTTCAGTGGACCAAGTCTAAAGACTAGCTAGCTAGAGAGTCTATAGATCACCGGTACTATTAAAGAGGGTTAAGTCATTCGTCTCGGATCATACAAGTGTTAGGAGGTATGAATGCTCTTAGTTACCACAGAAAGCATTGAAGATGGTAGAGAAAGTAAAGCAAGCGAAGCCGAAGTCAAATCGAAGATGAAAGCAATTGCAAAAGAGTCACCAGACAGTCCGTGAGACAGAAGATGCAACGTGCAGAGAGAGGTGCTCTCTGGAGTCAAGGAGAAGAAGACAACGGTCAGTTCAGTGGGTCAATGACTGGACAGTCCGGTAAGCTTGAAGACGAAGTCCAGAAGAGGTATCTCTGAAAGTCCAAAAGTGAGTCACCGAATAGCCCGGTGAAAGTATGCATCGGATAGCCTAGTGTCATATGAATGGATTCTAGATAAGGTGTTTCCTTGGTCTCCTGATAGAAGAAGACACCGGACAGTCTGGTGAGTGCCGCAACCCGAGTCGATAAAACTACCCGAAATCTCTTGTTTTCGGTACTTGTCCCATGATCAGTGGCCAGTACACACGAATATAACAGTGAAATCACAACCGTACATTATAACTACGAATTTATTTGGAAATCTTTACAAGGTATTGGCTCAAATGCCAACAAAATACCTTCAGAGCAACCAAACAACGGAAGGTACATAAGGATTCAATTCTCCAGCACACTTGTCCCATGCACAACCACAGGCAATTGACCGGAAGTTGAACTCCTAGAAATACCAACAGCGTTCCTCGCTGCGGATCATTATCAAATCTAAAAGCTATGCGGGTTAACAATAATTGCAATGTCATAATCAAATGCATAGCCAACAGAAGGAAAGGATAATATAGTTTAATTTTTACGTAAAGAGAATTGGACAGTCTATAAGTAGTTAATGAAATTTACTAAATTTAAGTGCTGAACTGAAATATAAGTAATGTGAGCATATAAAATAAACGCGCTTGACCTCCATGCCAAGCATTCCTAATCCTTCATGACCACCAAGCCATGAATGCAAATCTCCATCTATTTCGCGCACAATCATCATATGCAAGACCAATGTGAGTCAATTATTATTCTACTCTAAACAAAGATACATCATTAAGGAGCTTGATGCCGCAAGCACGGCTATTCGAATGGATTTATTACTCTGCAAAGTTTGTACGCTGTACCCATGGATTGTGAGTGACCATCTATGGTGTAGCTAGCACCGTGTACTCACGAAGTGTGCACATCAGTATCACATATCGCTGTTTCACTAGTCGTTCGCTATTTTTGCCTTCCCTGAAAAGCATTGATTCCCCGTTTACCCAGATCTAACACCCGAGAGGCTAGTCCTCCTTACGTTGGGTGAAAGTCCCGGGGACGCAATCCATTGTATCGGTAAACCTTGGGCCCAACACTGTAGTGATGGAGGTCCCTCTGGACACATCCACTATGTGAATTATCCATACATGCAGACAACTCCTAGAAGGTAAGGTAGCTTTCAACTAACTACTTGGCCATAGCCGACCCATACCGGTATCCATGGTCGCACGATATTACCTTAAGTCAAGAGTCAAATGTACCGGTCTTTATGTGATGTGATGGGTCTCCCAAATCAATCTCCACCTATCTCCATCTAACTGTCAACATCATCATCGTCATGAACTAACTATCATGACAACCCGCCATCACCGACTCAACACTAATCATCTATCAATCAAGACTCCTAAACAATATTTAATACACTAATAGATTACTATGTTGCATTAATATTTATATTTAGTTATAGACCCGCAACTAAGCATGTGTCCACGAGGTAAATAAATTGCATCGTGATCCTATGGATGAACCCATCAACATACTTATCCTATGGTTACAAGGAAAAATACTAACTAGCTCAACAAGGTAAACATGAATAACAATAGGAAATATCTACCATTTACCGAATAAGCAAATTTTAGTTATATAAATTATGCACAGATTAACCTACATTTTAGGCACTTAATTTCTTTTGCAAACATAGAATCAAAATGATCAAGGGGGTGTGCTTGCCTCGCACCTTTATGCTTCCATATGATGATCTCCGCGTTGATCTCCATGGCGATGTAGCGCTCCAACGAATCATTCACGTCCAAGCCCAGTCAACATCGAGAAACACCAAGAAATCTGAATTAAACGATCCAATGAACACTACAATTAAAAATCGAATGCTTTGAATAAAATCCAAATAAACATCAACTGCAAGAGATGCATATTTTGTAAAAATGTATGATGCATAAGCAACTTTAATGTGACATAAACATGTTTTAAATGGATTTAAGCCTTAATTTCATAATGGCCATATTCACCTAGACAATTGATCTATTTCCTTTCTTTCACATGGAAAACAGGTGTGTTCTTATTTAAATTGTTTCAAAAATGGAAACTATATCCTTATGTACAATCATCTATTTACTAAATTCTTAAGGTGTCAAGGGTGAGGTGCACATGTTTCGGGTGATGGTGATTGCATGCATATATGCTATACAAGTTCTAGATTATTCCTAGCAAAGAAACCTTTAATCACATATGGAAGTATTCTAAATATTCTTCATGTGTATGAGAAGGTTATTTCAATTATTATGATTGTTTTGGTACATCTAAGCATGCAGGCAATCTTTTACTTATATAAATCTATTTCATGAAAACCTATAGAGAAATGACCTTGGCATAATCATTTTCAGAATGCTATATGTGTAAGCACACTATTAAATATTGTATGACAAAACTAAATCAAACCTTATTTAAACTAACATATATTAAATTCCTTAAACCAGAGGTATATGCCTACTTTGTTCTAGTGAACTAGAACAGATCATTATATGGAGTATAAATCTATATTTGTGCGCAGGTGCAATGACTTTTCGTATGCAAGGAAAGATACTTTTATGGCCCTAACTTATATGTAAATGTTTTATGATTCTTAAATTGTTTGTATGCATCTGTCTCCGTACGGCCAAAGCTTATATGATAAAAAATATTTATGGACTAAATATTTAATATGATAAAAAAATATACATATATAGCTATTTGGCATAATTAAGTCTACATGCATGCATAAGGGACAACAATATAGTTATAAACTAGATTTGATTATGATTATTTTATATTTTTATTTTGAAATTGTAAAGGAGTAGCTCTAGGGATGCTCATGAATTTATTAAGCTTTACAGAAATTTAACTATATTGGAAATACTTGTGTCCCATGTAATTGTGATTTTTCTAGCAGAGATATGAGTGTTGCGGTACATAGAAGTTATGGCTCAAATCTGGGCATTTGGCTAGCAAGCTCCCCTTTTTTTTTCTGCTAAATTGTCTGAAGGAGATATTCTATAGTTCACAGGCGAGCATTGTGGACCAAGCCTATGGCAATTCAGAATGTGAGGTGGGCTTGGTCTACATGGACCAATCTTCTACGACATACAGAAAGGAAACAAAACAGAGTAGCCATTACCGAACTTGTGAAGCTAGTCGCCGGTGAGGATTTCGCCGGTGAGGATTTCGCCAGAAATCGTCGGGAACTAGTAAAATGGATTCGTGGCGCTGAGTTGAGCAGGATGGCGTATGAGGCTCTGGTTAATATGGCTCTGTCGACAGCCAGCAACAGGAGAGAGAGGGCTGCAGCTTGTAACTGCAAAACCATGGTCGTTTGGTGGGAGCTCGGTTTGGGCTCGAAGAGAGGGGTCGATTGGCTAGAGAGCGTATAGGGAATGCTCGATTTCAATCCGATTTGTAACAGGGGCTGCGATCTGGATGGAGAAGTTGTGAGAGGGAGGAAGGCGGTGGCGTTGGGAAAAGTTTTTAAGGTCGGAAGAGGCCGCGCTCGCCGATTTTTTTCTCAAGCCCGGACGGTGTCAGTGAGCGAGAGGAAGGAAGAGAAAGCGGGCGCAGATAAGATCGTGGTGTTGCAGCCAGGTTCAGGAAACCTTCACGCAACCGTTCGGTGTGCTAAAACCGGTCGAGGCTGGTATTCTAGTTTTTTAAAACCAGAAAAATTGGTTCGAAAACCAGTCAAAATTTAAAATTTTGAAGTTATCGGTTTTCGAACCGATAAACCGGCCGGTTTGGCCGGCTAACCGGCCGGTTTCAGGAGAAACCGTTGCGGCGGTAAACCGATGGGTTTGCTGAAAACCGGCCGGTTTCGGCGAAAAACCGGCCAACAAACTAAAAAAACCGAAAAAATGTTGAAAAATTCAGAAAAGATAGAAAAAAATTAAAAAAAATTCGGCATGACTTTTTTAAAATTCTTACAATACATTTACACAATATATACTTTATCAATGTGTAATAAACATACAATTTGATAATATATCTATACCAATGCAATCTATATTTGATACATAAAGTCATACATAAAGTTCATACACAAAGTTCATACACAAAGTTGACACTTCACATTGGAATTGTATTCTAATCAAAATAAGCCCTGTCGCACTCATCACTTGATATTATTTGAATTCCTTTAGAGGCGAGCAACTCCGTTTTGAATTCATTTCAAGTTTGACCCGTCTAAGCCGAAGTTGTCTCCCATTGTAATCGCAACATGTGATAAAATTCGAGACTCTGCCATTGGTACACCCATGTGATTATTGGTTGTGAGCTTGATCACCCAAAGGATAATTGTAGTACTCAAGACTTTGGTTGTACGAGGTATCACTGTCTGTCTCTGAGTAGTAAGCACCATATTGATGCTGTCTACCCTCCATTGTGGTCCTCTGTGACTGTGGAGCCCCATGGTCTTGATCTTGTGTAGCATAAGTGAAGTTTGTCTCACCTGCAAAAGAAGTTAAGTGTAATATAAAAGAGTTAAAATGGCTCATATGATGCGAAGAATCTGTCCGGAACCACGTCCGCATCGCCTGGTGCATCTCCAGAATCTGTCCGGAACTACTGTCATTGGACTTCTGATAAGGTGGGCTTCGTCTGGCGTCTCCAGAATCTGTGGAGTCGTCGCTGACCACTTCAGTACCTTTCTCTTTACCTTTACCTTTGCCTTTGCTCGTGCTCCTTTTCTTTTTAGCAGCTGCCTTTTTACTTTGACGCTGGTGCTTCCTCTTTCCTATGTGAGTGTCACCCACATTTTTTTCTGTTCATTTAGACATCGTTGCAGCAAGAGACAACCGTAGCAACTGTCTACTAGCTTCATCACTGCTCACTAGACGCGATAGCAGAGGAGTGTCACTCTCTGTGTCCTCTTCATCAAGAAGAGGATCAGTATTTGATCTTCTATGTTCCATCCAATCTCTCGTTGGATTAGAAGAATCATACAACGATAGGTTCATGAGACGATCAAAGGGATTAGGTTCAAGTGGTTTATATGTGAATCTAGCATCCCGCATCCGTATTCTAAGATTGTAGTTGACATACACTAATTTATGTAATTTGGCATGGGAGAGTCTGTTGCGCACCTTCGTGTGTACCAATGCGAATGTACTCCAATTACGCTCGCATCCGTTAGATGAAGCGCACCGCGACACTAGACGCACAGCAATCTTCTGAAGATTTGGTGTGTCACCACCAAACATGTGCCACCATTGAGTAGGTGAAGTTTTCGTATCCACGGCCATCCTACTCGTCAAATCAGTTGCGAATGCACCTTGTTTTTTTCTCCAAATTTTCATCTCCTGCAACGCCTGAACACACGTATCGGTGGGTGCTATACGCGAAAATGCGTCTCGAAGATCATGCAACGTGTTTGCACTGAACCCATACGAGTAGTGCGCCCTTGGGTGCAACGCTCCAGCTATATATAATATAGCAATAATTAGGTACGTAACAATCATTAATGAAATGCATTACTGGTTATGTTAGTAAAAAACAATTTTACCTGCATTGAAGCAAATCACTCAACATTTGAAGAAAAATAGGAAAAAACAGCACGTCGCCTCCTCTGCCTGAAATCCGGTAGATCGACCGGCTTACCGCCGGTATCGGCCGGCTAACCGGACTAGCCGGTCGGCTAGCTGCTGCCCCGGCCTCCCCGCGGCGCGCGCGCGGCTAGCCGCTAAAGCCGAGCGGCTAGCCGCTGGA
>BCLF01000246.1:56013-72102 GCA_001602275.1 Zoysia japonica
GGCTTGCCGGGCTTATCGGCCGGCTAGCCGCGCTCGGGCGCCGACTTTCAGCGGCGGACGGGCGGACGGCGCGAGGGAGACCTCCCGGACGTGAATGGAGCCTTTTGGAGTCCGGGAGAGGATAAGGTAAGTTTTTTATTTTCGCAGATATACTTTTCCCCATTTTTTTGGGCACTTAAATCTTAAAATTTTTTAAAAAGGATTCCACCAAAAATCTTGATTTTTCTTCTAGTTTTTTTTACATATTTTTTTTCAAAATCCGTCAAATTTTCAAATTTCAAAAAAAATTGAAAACAAAAACCGGTAAACCGGCCAAACCGGACCAGACCGGTTTGATCGGTTTTCGCGAAAACCGCTCCGGTTTTCACGGTTTTGTGAACCCTGGTTGCAGCTGGCTTGCGGGGGGAGGAGCGGGAGCTCGGCTCAGCCACAGTGGCTGTACAGGGGCAAGGCGTCACGGTGGCGGTGCCACAAGCCTTGGGCGGTGGCGGATGACGTTCAACAAAGGAGAGGAGAGAAGGGAGGCCGAATTGCTTGAGTCGTCCGTAGTTAACGATTCACTCAAAATAGTGAGCTCGATATTAAAAATAATGAGTTCGGTATTAAAAATAATAGACCTAGTACTAATTTTTTAAAAATCAACGGCTGAGATTGATTGAAGAGGTGAAGGGTGCTTCACCATAATATATCTATGTTTTAATACTAATGACTCCACTAATGACTCAAGTCCAGCTAGTACGAGTGAATTTTATCTTTTCAAATGCTTTGAATTTTAGTAACTAATTTAGTGAATTATTTCCCATGACAATGTACTTCAAGGCGCCGCAATATGAGATGATATCAAATGGATGAATTTTTAAAACATGGAAAATTCAAATATGCAACACACAACACTTCAACATAATTAAATATTGTTCATTACATTATTTAGGATTCAAATTTTTAGGATGTGACAATGGGAGGAGTGACCGGACAGTCCGACGATTGGCAAAAGCAGTCAGTTTTATGACATCACATTTCAATGGTTGTTTTTGGGCTTGGAACCTATTTAGTGTGCCTAAGTTTCGAATTGCTGGAGCAAACTTGTGAGAGGATAAGAGACAATAAGAAAAGAGCACAACACAAGATTGGAGATCTTTGGTGCTAGCAGGAGTAAATATGATCATTCATACACTTTTAGAGCTTGTGAGACTTTGAGAGAAGTGATCTTTGCCTAATACTCTTGGTTTGGCAGCCTATACTAGTTAGAAGTCGATGTTCGAGCTTCCGAGGAGAGTATGGAAGACGACGCCAAATTTGTGAGCGATTTCGAGTCCCCCGCTCGAAAGAGACACCAAGAAAGAGAGCTCAGAGCCTTGGAGGCTTGCTCTTGCATGAGGATATTGTGTGCTATAGCTGGGTTGCCAGTGACTTCACTTTGGAAAGTTGAGCATACCCTTAGGAGCACTATTTTGAAAACAGCGGGAGGGACCTATACTCTGATGGGAGTGGTGCAACAAAGATTAGAGAAAGGCGCCAACCTTCTGAGACCTCGAGAAAAATTGCTAAGCATTTTCTTGACTCTCTCTCTTTATTTTTTTATTTCATCTTGCTGAGTAGAGTTATATGGTGCTTTATGATTCTTTTTGTGGCTATCGTGTTAGTTATTGCTTGTTATTTTTATCTTACCACTAGCATTGTTAGTGGTCTTAGACTACTAGAACTGTATAGGTTGCTCTTGTTGTGATTGAGTCTCATAGTTTAAGTTTGTAGCAAATTAAGTCCTATAACTCCACCAATTCAATCCCTCTTTCCGGTGTCCTTAATCCTTTCAACAAATCGCCATTCACCTGTTTTAATTTGCTCAACATGTAAAAATCAATTAACAATAAGATGTGAATTATCAGTGTTTCGTATCACCGGCACATTAAAATTTGTGTATAGGAGGGGAATTTATGCACTTTTCTCGTTGAGGTGGCCTAGTCTACGAAAAACTCAAGAGAATTTATATTGTTTTGGGCTGCCGCAAAGGCGTAATATCCTATGTCCAGTCGATCAAATGTGGATTACAATGGCTAGAATCCCTGCTTGAGCAAGAATCGTAGGGCTTTGAGTGTGTGTGAGCGGATTTCCTTCGATGTCTCTAAGGGTCCTGGTGCGACCTTATATAAGGGTCAGGCTAGGGTTACAAGGCTTGGTTCCTACGAAACCGAGCAGTCTCTGACGGGTGAGACTGCGAGCATCTTGGAGTTGTTACGTCTGACAGATTCTGAGTGCCAGGTTATTGTGCCTTTGTCCTCATCTTCGTTCTTTGTCCTCCTTGGGTAGGGTGAAGCCTGCTCTCCCTCCACTGTCTAGAAGATAGTGTCTGCTGAACAGTGTCAGGAATCTTTCCCCGGTCGGTTACCCTGGCCTTTGGGTCAGCCAAAGGCAATAACCCACCTATGGGTCAGGTAAGTTAAGGCAGTTCTGACCCTCGGTTGGTTAGACTGCGTCCTCGAGTGGCTCCGACGATCGAAACACGTCTTCGGGTGGTTCCGACCTTCAAATGGTCAGGCCACATCCTCGAGTTTCAACAGAATTGGGCCGTCTGTGGGCTTCGATGGGGCCCATGATATGATGGACCGTTCTTCATAGCCGAGCTTTCTGACTAAGCTAGGACCGTAGGTATGCAGGATTTATGATCCCGACAGGAAGAAATTGTTTATATCGAACTGCCAAGATGTTTATCATACTTTTTTATGACTATGGCCAAAGATGATGTTAGATGTCAATGTGACAACAATTAAAAAATGGAGGGAGTATGCACTAATAATCATGAATAATTATTTTATTTGGATTCAATTAAATCGCCACATACTAAACTTAGCCATATCTAGGATGAGATACACAGTAGTATTAATAGTAACCTAAACTTATACAACCTAAAGAGAAACATTTTGATCCTTAACCACACATTTGTAGTGTCAAGCATTTATACAAACAACACCACACATAGAACGTTACCAAAGCTGTATTATCCACACTTGGATATGCCTCCTCTTTGGTATATTCTTAATTACTATACAGGTCGCATATGTGCCCATTTTTTCTTGCGTTGGTGCTATTGCTTCCTTTGAGAAGATGGGCAATATCAAATATGAAGAGGTTATTCATCTTCTCCTACTAGATGACCCTTTGAATGATCATCACTCGAAGTAATGGTGAGAGCATAGAGAAGCAGAAAATACCTACTGCCCCTACAAAGATGATCCTCTGAATAATCAACCCTCCTCTTCTTCTCATGCATCTTCTCTACCTCTCTAACATACATCCATCATCAACGAGACAATGAGCAGCAGCAACAACAATGATGAAGAGGCCGTGGAGTATGAATACCAAGAGGTAATCATCCATCCATCCTTCATGCATCTAGGCTAGATCCATATCTAGTGACCTAAGAGATGTGGAGATGTCCAGGAGTATGTGAGGAACTCGCGGGGAATGAGGCTCTTCTCATGTCGATGGGTGCCCAAGAAGAATAATGAAATCAAGGCCCAAGTCTTCATATGCCATGGCTACGCAGTGGAATGTGCGGTGACAATGAGAGGAACCGGCGAGCGGCTCGCTAGTGCTGGGTTTGCAGTCTATGGACTCGATTATGAGGGCCATGGTCGCTCTGAAGGCCTACCGGGCTATATCCCTGACTTCGATGCCCTTGTTGCCGATTGTGACACCTTCTTCATATCTAAGGCCTCCACCACATATAGTCGGTTCTTACTGGGTGAGTCTATCGGTGGCACGGTGGTGCTCCTCCTACACCACATCCGCCCTGACTTTTGGAGCGGTGCAGTCCTCGTTGCACCCATGTGCAAGGTATTTCCTCTTTCATCTGGTCTTTGACTAATATTGTTATCAATTAAGCTTGAATAAAATATTACATTCCGCCTTACGCTTGTTGATTCTAGAACTGTTATATTGAAAATTTGTCACCCATATGGAGATGGAATCTCATCCACACACCCCACTAGCTTTGAATAGCCAATATATTGTCCACCAATTCAATTGATGTTATTCAAATGATAAAAAAACAATTACCGAAATAACTTGGCTAGACCATGTTGTTCCAACACAGTGTCGTTGCAGATTGCAGATGACTTGAGGCCACACCCTGTGGTTGCTAACATATTGAGGGCAGTGACCAGCATCATTCCCACTTGGAAAATTGTGCCAACCAATGATGTCATCGACTTTGCATACAAGACTCAGGAAAAAAGAGATGAGATTCGTAGGAATCCTTATTGCTACAAGGGTAAGCCTCGCCTCAAGACTGCGTATGAGTTTGTCAAGGCCAGCCTCCACCTTGAAGCCAACCTCCTACACCAGGTTAGCAACCATATCTTTTCTTCTTGGTTGTGGAGAGCAATATGGATTTTTGACCAATTTAATTTGCAACAAAATTAATTTATCCCTATTATGTGTGTACTACCTGGACAGGATAAATATTTCAGCCATATTATGTGTATAGGTGACGTTGCCATTCTTGATCGTGCACGGTGGGGCAGACAAGGTAACAGATCCATCAGTGAGCGAACTATTGTACCGGTCGGCGGCGAGCCAGGATAAGACATGCAAGATCTACCCCGGCATGTGGCATGCCCTCACCTCTGGGGAGTCGCCAGACAACATCCGAACCGTCTTCCGTGACATCACTGCTTGGTTGGACCAGAGAACGGAGGGGCTGTTAGAGATGGAGCAAAAGACCACAACGATCAACAACTGCATGCCGCACTGAAACAAGTGGCTAGTTGTTATATCTATTAGTATTTTTCATGAATTATTTATGCAATAGCATTAAAGCCATTATATTTTCGATGCTTTGAAACCAATTTGACCTGACGATCATGATGCCATAAAAAATGTTGGCTGAATAAATCAATTAAGCATTTGATTTGAGGTGAACTGGGAGGGCCTGGCATTTGATGTGAGCAATTGATCGAGAGGTCATAAAAATACATATGTAAGGTCCTCTATGGATCGAAGGATTTTTTAAAGAAAAGTATAGGATTCCAGTTCCCATAGGAAAAAGTACTATTCATGCCTTTGGAACATAGGGATGGAGCAAAAGAGAGTCTAGAAATAGAGTAAAGGAAAGTTACATGCAATGTCCATTTTGTAGGAAGAATGAAGGAAACAAAACATAAGGTTAGAGCTCATTTTTAGGATTAAAGTGAAGCATTGTTTTGTTGCTGCTAAAAACAAATTAGAGGTGAGAAGCCACTCCAAAACATACAAAGCACACTAAAAATTCCTTTGTTTTTCTTTCAGCCATACGAACAATTGTATTGGAAATTCTTCTCTGTTTCAATTCTCTATTTTAATTACATATGCATTATAGAGCTTTGAGTTTAGGAATGCTACAAGAAAAGAAGAAAAACAAGTATACGTTTGCTTGTTGGCTTGAACACTCGTTGCAGAAGAACCTTCTTTTGGGATAACTCTTTGAGGCAATTTCTCGCTGTAGCAGTAATAGCCCAATGGCCTTTGGTACATCAGACCCAGGGATAAAAAAAAGCTCATCTTTTCCCAGCATTTCATTGTTGAGATCTTTCTATCAAAAGGGTGGTTTAGGTATATCTAATAGGGAAGTCCTTTCCTTCTTTTCCCTCTTATAAAGATGTGATCCCCTTTCCCCTTTGCTTAAAGATTCGATTCTCGGCCTACATCATCTACAATCCTGAAGGACGAAAGCGTAAGCAGTTATTTTGTGACGTGAGATCCACACGGCGTGCGAGCGGGTCTGGAGCCGTATTCCGGGTCGAGGATGTTACAGAATGGTATTAGAGCCGACTCTCGCGGTTTCACGGGCGTGTACGTGCCAGGGGCGCGGGTACGGTGTGCATGGCGCATGGGTCCAGCGTATTAGAGCTATATGTCGCCTCTAAAAACGTGACCTTAGCTAGAATGGTGTTTATTAGTCTTAGTCGACCTCACCGGTGAAGATAAAGATTCAACTTAGTGAGGGAGAAGTTGGAGCCTGGTTCTACGATAAGAAACCTGAAGCAAGAGAAGAAAAAGACTTTTGAAGATTAAGATATATCACTTGCTTAAGTTCCATTTTGTTTAGCAAGTGAAAGCCAATACTTGTTTTCAAGGAATTAGTAAGCGTTGTTTGATGTAATGCAAAAATCAAGGATTATTTTTAAGGGGGTAGCGTGACGCGGTAAAGCCTTAACTCCTTTGTCAACCTAAATCTTGGGGTAAAATCTTTTTGAGTGTTCAGACGAGCAACATGAAGAGAAACCCCCTCAACCACTTCAGAAGGAAGGACTATGAAGATAGAGTCTCTTGATGAAGCAATGAAGCTCTTTGTGGGCAAGAAGGAAGTTCAAGGAAGTTGTGGACGTCATCGTGAGCTGTTGCTTGTTCTGATTTGCTTGCTTGATTGTGTGTTGTGTAGCCTAATCGATGTTAGGCCCATCTTTACTTGATCAAACCTCAATCATTGCTCTACTTTTTGTTGTGCAAATACTCTAATCCTAGCCTCGCCGAATCTCGGAGTGAGATTCCTTTTAAGGGGGTAGTTTGTCACACCTCCAAATTTATTATTTCGGGATGTGAACAGTTTTCAACCCTTTCGCACACTTTATCCAATCAAAAACCAAAGAAATGACCCTTAAGCTCCCAAATGGCCTCTTCCCCTTCAACTTCCCCACCATCTCCAGCCATTTCCACCATTTCCTATCCTCTCCACGTCCTCCCTAACCTCTCACATTCCTCTCCACGCAGCCTACTCGCGAGCAGCCACAGATTCTATGATTCCCGTCCACGTTCTTCGTGATCCGTCCAACAAATTCGAAGAAATTGTTCTAAGTTGTGCGCCTTGAAGTTCTCTACAACATATCCAAAATTCAAAGCCAACAGAGATCTATAGGTTTCGGGATCTCCATCGCAATCACTACTGTTCTGTGTTCTAGATCTATCCAACGCGTGCATCGGTAATTCTATCCTTGTTTCTCTCAATTTGGGCCATTATCTCGATGAAACTCTTGTACTATGTTGTGTTCCAGAGAGTTGTCTTCATCATACACG
Organism: Zoysia japonica; assembly: GCA_001602275.1. Classification (NCBI taxonomy): domain Eukaryota; kingdom Viridiplantae; phylum Streptophyta; class Magnoliopsida; order Poales; family Poaceae; genus Zoysia; species Zoysia japonica. The sequence goes on from BCLF01000246.1 coordinate 63,064, forward strand.
AAGGATTCACCAAGATTCACCTCAGTTTCTCTAGGAACGCGATTTATTCTTCAACTGCCACTGCAGAACCAAATCTAGATCCCACTCTTTGATCTCCTTCTCAGGTTAAATCTTGTCCAAACCATCATGTCTTTATTATATTCCACAAAATTGGGCACATTTCTGTTCAAAAATTTCCTTGAATTGTGTAACCAATAATCGAGAACGCACATATCTTTGCAATACTATTTGTGGATAGACAGACGTGTTGCCGCCGTTCACTTGTTATCATCTAACACTTTGATGTTCCTTGCTGCAAATTAATCCTTGGTGAGTTCTCCAAACTTTATTAGCACTCCAGAATGAGCCTCCAATGATGCATTGCTTGCTTTGTTATTGGTGGTCGTGAGAAGAGAAGAGTGCAAGTCGGAATCAAGAGAGGCTATGAAGCGAAGCTTGAAGACCGCTAAGCAACACTTTGAGGCAAGTGTCCTTGATCACATTGCTCCTAATTAGGATGACAGGACTTAAGAAATTGCATGCTATATTAAATTAGAATCCTATGTTGGGTTTACTAGAATATTTCTCATAATTCCTTGAAGCTGGTTCGTGGTTGGGTGTGGTGGTAGTTTATTTTATATGCTTAGCCTTGTTGTCATAGTTGAGTTTTGGGTAAAACTTGTACTACTAAAATTCATTAATGGTATATTTGAAACTTAATCATATTCATGTTAACTAAAATGGTAATGAGTTAGTGTATAGAGAATCTGAGCAGGATAGACGGTATGGTATGATGCTTCTGGCTATTATTCGGTGTTTGGTATGTGCTAGTTCTAGTTCCTACTCTAGATTAATTCTAAGGACCAGTTCATGAACCATGTAACCTGACTTTACAGCGCAGCCATAAGGCTTAAATGGTAGGCCCTAGCCAACTAATTGGTTGAACTTAGTTTGGTGTGCACCATGTGGCGGTGTAGTGGCGCAAGAGGGGGCTTCTGCGGCTGAGGTAAAATAGACTCTATGGATGCCGTGGCGGTGAAACTTTAGCGGATGCATATTGACTGAGTGACACCTTGTAAAGGCTTTGTAGTGATCTTCTGGCCACACCAAAGGAAGTGTGTTAAGTATTGACGGATACTGGCATAAAAAAGGTTTTTAGTCCACCTGGCAACAGGGGATGAAGTGAAAAGTGTGCAAACTCTCGAGAGATAAAACTGTCGTGACAGTCGTGCTCACGGTCCAAAGCGGCCTAGCCTGCTTCACGATTAGTCTCACCGTATGGGTTGGTTGGATTTGGTTAAGCTTTTCTTGGTAGTCGAGTGGGACCCGATGTGTTGGTAGTCAGGCGTTGCTACCCTGGTGAGTTTGGTAGTCGGATGGAATCCGATGAGGTCTCTTTGGTTCCTGGTTGAGAGTTCAAACTTAGTAAATAGGATGCTTAGTAACAACAGTCTTTAGATGGCAGTAGTGCATTAACCCTATATAGCTTTTCTTTTTTTATGGCCCTCATGTCATTTTTTTTCACACTTGCTGAGTACTTTATGTACTCACGTGTGTTGCTTTTGTTGTTTTATTGCCCATGAATGCTGCTCAGTGACAAGAAGATCAAAGAAGTCAAGTCAATCGATAAATTGAAGACGAAGCATAAACAGTCGCGTTGCCGCCAATCAATTGCCTGTGGTGTGCCCAAAAGTTTTCTCCTCCTGCTGCTCTTCAAAACTCTGGTATTTCTTGTTTGTTTACCGATATAGAACCGATTATCACTTAATTGTCTTACATGTATGATGAAATTGATCCTGACATACATGTAGATGTCATCGGGTTTTGTTTTTACAAAATCCGGTGTGACAAACGTGGTGCCCAACCCGTATGCACCCGCTAAGGTTTCACCGCCATAGCATCCATGGAGTCTATTTTAGCTCCACTGTAGAAGCCCCTCTTGCGCCACTGCACCACCACATGGTGCATACTAAGCTAGGAAATCACCAATTAGTCGGCCAGGCCTACTATTTAAGCCTTGTGGTTGCGCTGTAAAGACTGGTTAAAAGATCAACGAACCAGTCTTTAGAATCTAGAGCAGGAACTAGCACACACCATAAAACACCGAATAACAACCAAATGCATCATACCAAACCATACATCTTGCTCAGATTCTCTATTCACTAAATTATTATCTTCTTTAGCATGAAGATCATTAGGTTGTAGTAATATGGTTAATCAATTTTTAAATTGTACAAGTTTTTCCCAAACCCGACTAATATAGCAAGGCTAAGCATATAAACAACTACTCCCATACTCACATCCCACCAACAGTTTTTCAAGGAATAATAAGGAAAAACCTAGTAAAACCCTACATAGGATTCCAATTTAAAGTTAGCATGCAATCCTTAAATTCCTATGTCATCTTAATTAGGAGCAATGTGGTCAAGGACACTTGCCTTCAGCAAAGCCTTGCGAGTCAAACAGTGGAAAGTCTTGGTTTTGAAATTTGAAAGACGGCTCTTGAACAAGATCTTCTGTCGAACCATCGGAACCGGCAACAAGAAACAAAACAATCATAAGAAACAGTACAACAGTAACAAAACAGTACAACTAGCATAACACAAAGAAAGCCTACGCCGCAACGATCGTTTGAGCCCAAGAATCACCTAAATCGGAGTTATGAATCAAAAGTTATGAGTGTTTTAAGCTTTTAGGAACTTATTTATATTTAACTGAGATTCTAGGAGTGATTTTATAAAAACAGCATGATCAGGGGCTAAAATGTAATTACTAAAATTTATCTAAACATAAGTTTTTAGGGCAAAATATAATATACTAAGTTCAGGGTCATTTCTGCAAAAATCTAGGATTAACAGTGACTTAACAGCTAAAACATTGGATTAAATGAATAATTACACATGACAAAGTTTTATTTAGAATTTATCAAATTTTAGGGACTAATTTGTAAGAAGGCATCTTCTGGAAATATATTTATTTTATTTAAATTTATTGCTGATGTCATGCTGATGCAAAATAGTGTTTTAAAACAATTTTCCGCACAGAATACAAAGCCAATTATTCTGGTGCGTTGTTGTTAGATCTAGTGGATCATATTAAAAATGGTGACGTGGCCTGATCCTAGCTGTGCATCTTAGATCGGATGGCTCTGTTTTAATGAACTGAAGGGTCCAAGCTACGATCTAATCTGGAGCGCCCAAGGAAGATCCAACGGCTGGAACTTTAAATAATGAGGGAGGGGCCAGCTCTTCTAATCTAGGCCATAGAACTTAGATCCAATGGTCCAGAAACGTTTGGCCTGCTAGCTCACCGGAGAAGAAGGCTCTCACGGTGGTTCCATGGCCGGATCTCGCCGGAGTTGGCCGCTAAGGCGCTCCGGTGGTCCAAACTCGACACGGATGGTCTTAAAAGAAAGATAGGATCAAGGGGATGCTCACAGAGTGGTCGAGGGGTGTCCAGAGTGGTCGAAGAGTGGTGTGCGACGGCGACGACGACGATAGAAGCTCGGCTTCGATGGTGAGGCGTTCTGGTAGCAGATCTTCGCAGATAACGAGACAGGTAACGCCGGTGGGGTCCTGTGATGGTGAGAGAGGGTTCAAAGAGGAGCAAAATCGAGGAGAAAAACGGGTCAACAGAGAGAGCGATTTCTTCTTACCGTCGATGAAAAAGCTCGAATGGCAAGGGGGTAAGGGGTACGCCAGCTTGGGGGCTTTATAGGGGATGCGTAGTGCTTGATTGCAGCAGCCACGACCTTCTAGTTCGCGAATTGAAGGTGGATTTCGAACGACGGTTTTTCAGTGCTTGGTGGAGGAGTTTCAGAAGGGAGAGGGGCGCGAGGAAGGGAAAAGATGCGTGCTTGAGATTGAAGGCAAGGGAATCCGGTGGGAACGTGGATGGATTCGTCACAAGGCACTGTGACACACCGCCCCACAGATCCGTAGACGATGTTATGGATGCAAAGCGAGCTAACAGCACAACTCAATCACGATAAAATATACTACAAACTGTTGTTTAAATTTATAAAACTAAGATTTTTGAAAGCGCGGAAGCGATATCCTAAGTTAAACTAGGATCTTCTGCAGACTATGTACAAGATAACATCGAGTCCATACGATGCATCCTCTGACAACACACAAACAGCAGCGACGAGCAGGAATCCCAATGGACATAGCCACCCTCGAGGTTGCTTCTGCTAGTTGGTCCAGAGAGGAGAAAGAGAAACCACCTGCACACAAAACCACAAAGAGCGAAGCCCTGAGTATTCAAATGCTCAGCAAATCTTACCCGTCAACGTGGTCAACTACAACTGACTCCAAAGATATGATGAGGCTGACTCACATGGGATAGCCATTTGCAAAACCAGCGCTAATATAGTGAGTCCTTATATTTTAGTTTTAACGGTAAATTAAGTTCATGGAATATAAATTTAATTTGCGCTATAAAACTATATCAAACATGGTTGCCAGGCAATTTACTACAAACTAAGAAAACAGTCCATATTATTATTATTATTATTATTTGTGTTTTTACTACGACACAGTGAACAAGCGGTACTCGTTACTGTGAGAGGCAGCGATTATAATCGATTTACATCAGCTGGGAAAATCTGAAATACACGACACGTACGCGCTTCTTGGAAGCTGTACGTGGCTACCTTTCACAACAAAACCATAGGGCGGGTCCGATGTCTACTTCTCTCGAGAACATGGTCCTCCATGCGACCACCACGCAGGACGTGTTCATAGTTAGATTCAAGTCTCTCCTCCACCCACCACTAAAAAAGAGTAGAGTTACGTCCAACCACTACGAATATTGAGCTACATCGGTTTTCTGGGCCCATAATTCTAGTATGTATTCGGCACGTTCAAACTTGTTTAATAGGGCCACACTCAAATCGGTTCTTAACGACATAGATGGAGCCTACCACCATGAAGGCCCAGCCTTCTCAAACTCTCCTATACACTATCCTCGTCCGGTCTCAGGTTAATTAATGTGTGACAAACCTATAGCTCGTGAGTGACTTTCCATTCACTCGACTTCTATAGATCGCGAGTGACTATTCACTCACTCGACTTCGATAGCTCACAAGTGATTATCCCTTCACTCGACTTCTATAGCTCGCGAGTGACTTTTTATTCACCCAACTTCTGCCGTGAACTAAAACTTAGCCTAGCTCTATATCCTGTACGAATATACATTTAATAGGGTAAGTAGCACTGTCATGCATTCTAGGGTTCGAAACAACTCTTACAACTTAATGCACAGTACATTAACCATACAATACATAGTGGTAAAATAAAAGAATTTAAAATAGGGTTAACTTGCCTGGGCTTGCTCACAGTTAGCTTCCTTTACCAAAGGAACAACTACACGCTCCTCTTCGGATGGGTTGGGTCCTAACATGAATGATATGCAAAGAAAAGAATTATAATGGTATTTAACTTTAAATAAAATCACATGCGATGACAGTTTTTTATTTTCAAAAGACACAAATTTAGTTGCAAAGCTTCTATAAAATGGTTTTTCAAAACATAAAATATAATTTGAGTTATGCATAAAATCAGAAAGGTTATATACAAATTTTTGAAAAAATTTCATGATTTATTGGAATCAAAAGGATTTATAATGAATTAAAAACTGTTTAAATACAATAAAATGCTTATAAAATTATTTTTGATGAAAATAAGTATAAAACTTTTCTAAAATAGAAAGTTTGACAAAATAAACAGAAAAGTAAAATTTTTCAGATTTTATGGTGTCAAGGAATAATGATAACGTATTAATGAAGTATTTAGTGATCTGAATTATTTAAATTAATTTTATGCATAAAATAAAAAATAGTTAGCTTCAGAATATTGTTCTAGTTGAGAGGATCCTAACAAAATTTATTTCATAATTTTCTGAGCTATAAGGAAGTTTCTACTAATTTTACAACTTGAAAGCATTTTCTAGCAATTTAATAAATCATTTCGCGAAATCATTAAAATTCCAGCCGGAACTGGGCCTGGCCACGAACGGCCATAGGGAAATCGGCCCACTTCGGGTCTCGGCCCAAGAAAAGGGGCCACACGGTGGGCCGTTGGATTGTCGCATCGGATCCGGCAGTAGCCACACCGGATCCCGCTGGCCTAGCGCAGCGGCCAGCCGATCACGGCACCAGCGGCCGAAGGCGTCCAACCCTGAACTAAAAATGATCCACATGGCACGAAGTTCATCAGGTAGACGCCGAGGTGGGTCTCTCACCGGAGAGTTGGCAGCGGCGAGGGGCGACCGGGCATGAACTCCGGCGAAGTCGTGGCGGAGCTAGGGAACACGAGAGTCAAAGATTTCTTCACCAGGTTCTTCAATGGAGGGCGGAGATGGACGGCACTAGGGTTGATGGCGTCGAAAAGGGCCGGAGGATGGAGGTCGGCGGCGGGGTGGCGCAGTCCCAGCGACCGGCGCATTTGTCTTCGACATTCTTGCGCCAAGAGTCAGTTCTCAGGAATCCGAGGCCCTAGAGGTGCGCAAGGAAGGGGGCATCGAGGAACCAGGAGAGATCGACACATCTTTGTCAGTAGCGGCTGGACTTGGGCGGAGAGCTGCCGATGGTCCGAAACTCGAACAAAATGGGGAACTTCGGAAAGGGCGAGTCAGAGTGAAGGGTTGTGGAATCGGGCTTGCCGAAGGCTTCAGAGGGTCCCGGCGCAGCTCCTCATCGAGGAATGGGGGCCGGGGTGGCTCGGGCTGGGGTGGTTCACGGTGACGGCCGAGAGAGACGGTGGCGTCCGGTTGAGAATGTGAGTGAGAAGGAGAGAAAAATAGCCGGTCAGGGGGGCTCGGGGCGCGTGGACGGCTCGTGTAGGGCTCAGGGCACGACACTCGCTTCGTAGCGCACATGCACGCAGGGAGGGCGCGAGCAGCGGCAGCTGGCCTGTGCGGTGGCGTCTGGAGGTTGAGGAAGGAGCGGGCTGAGACTGACAGGCGGGCTCTGCGTCCTTTTCTCATTTTTCGGATTTACACTGATTTTCTACGCGGCCTACTGTTTTTGCTTCGAAATTTGTGCTTCCCGAGCTTTAAAAATTCTGAAACTCTGCAGGATGGTAGAACTTTTCGAAAGGAACAACTTTTATTTTGAGCTCGAGTTCAAATTCCAAATATATTTTATTTTGCCAGATTTACAAAACAGAAATCGTTTTAAGAGAAAATTTATTGGCACCTCTTAAACTTTAAATAAAATTTTATAAAAATTTCTAAAATTCAAGTCTTTGCAATACCTTCCATAATACAATTTTGTTTCACCAAATTTCACTGAAAATATTTGAACTTGCATTTTGAAATTTGAATTTAACTTTGAAATTGGAAATGCCACTAGAATTATTTTAGCACTTTTGAGCTCGGACTCCGTTATTTCGAATTTGGACAACTTCGCTTCTTTATTCGTGATGTGAAGTGTTACAGGCAGTCCCGCAAATCAAATTTCAAATGGTTGAGAAATGTTCCGTGAAATCTAACGAATTTGGCCAAAATTGAATTTTGAAATCACACAATATGCAGCAAACAACATGATGCAATGGACATAATCAAAATTTTATTTGTCTCATAATTACGTTTGGTAGGATTTTGATAAAATGGAATTTTTGGGTGTTACAAACCTACCTCCCTTAAAGTGAATCTCGCCATGAGATTTGGAGTCCTAGGCAAAAAGGTTTGGAAATATCTCTCTTAACTCATCTTCTCTTTCCCAGGTCGCTTCCGCTTCTGAATGATGCTTCCATTGTACCTTACACATCTTGATACTTTTATTCTTGGTGACATTTTCTGAGGTTTTAGAATTTTTATTGGATGCTCATGATATGAAAGATCGGATTGCACTTCCAATTCTTCCATTGGTAATCGCTCCTCTGGAACTCGTAAACACTTTAGTTGAGATACATGTAACACATCGTGTACATCTGATAATTGAGCCGACAGTTCTATTTGATATGCTACTTCTCGTCTTCTCTCTAAAACCTTGAACGGACCAATGTAACACGGAGAGAGTTTGCCTTTTACTTTGAATCTTTGAAGACCTCTGATAGGCGAATCATATCTTGACTGTGTTCTTGGCAAACCCACTACAGAATCCTTACCTATCTCCTCCCATTTCCATTCTGGAATCTTGAGAGGCTGGAGCAACCCTGCTGGTCTTTGATGTTCTGCTTTGACTCGTTGACATGTATCACATATAGCCACTTACTCGGCTATGTCTTGTTTCATTCCATACCACCAATATTGTTCCTTGAGATCTTGGTACATTTTTGTACTACCTAGATGTATTGAGTAAGATGAACCATGTGCTTCCCTTAAAAGCATATGTCGGAGCGTCTTGTCATTTGGCACACATATTCTTTTTCCAAACCAAAGAGTTCCTAGATCACCTTCTATGAATCCTGGGGCTTTGCCTTCCTTGACCAGGGATTTAATCTCTTGAATCTTCTCTTTTGACCCTCACGAATATCATTCTCTAGAGTAGACTCCACTTCCATGACCACTGCTTCTGTGTTGGATATAATACTCATATTAATTTTGGAACCTGGTTCTATAAGAAGAAACCTGAAGCAAGAGAAGAAGACTTTTGAAGATTAAGATATATCACTTGTTTAAGTTCCCTTCTGTTTCGCAAGTGAAATCCAATCCTTGTTTTCAAGGAATTAGTAAGCGTTGTTTGATGTAATGCGAAAATCTGGAATTATTTTTAAGGGGGGCAGCTTGACGCGGTAAAGCCTTAACTCCTTTGTCAACCTAAATCTTGGGGTAAAATCTTTTTGAGTGTTCAAACGAGCAACATGAAGAGGAAGTCCCTCAAGCACTTCAGAAGGAAGGACGATGAAGATCGAGTCTCTTCATGAAGCAATGAAGCTCTTCGTGGGCAAGAAGGAAGATCAAGGATGTCGATACGGTTTAGGGTTTAGGGTTTAGGGTTTGGGGCTTAGGGTTTAGGGTTTCGGGTTTCGGGTTTCGGGTTTCGGGTTTCGGTTTCGGGTTTCGGGTTGGGGTTTAGGGTTTAAGGTTAAGGGTTAAGGGTTAAGGGTTTCGGGT
>BCLF01000247.1:0-13400 GCA_001602275.1 Zoysia japonica
AAATCAATGTTTACAACAAAACAAACAACATGAACTCCACTGCCAAAATCGAAGGGTTGAATTTTGAGGGTGTAACAGAAAAAGTGATGACTAATGAATTAGAACTTTTACAGTGAGTAAAGTCCCATAAGATTTACCTTTCTACTTCAGACAGGATCGCTTCATAGGGTTTAAGTTTTACTCCAGCTTTATCGAGGTGATTCAAAACATCTTGAGATACTTTGTTATTATCCACAAACAATGTAGCAGTGCTAACTTCCACAATTAAATAGCTATAGAATACAGGTGAGTGTGGGACATCACTTCCTCTCTGCAAGTAAATGTAAGTAAGATTCATGAAAATGATGATACAAATTAAGTCATGGCAAGCATGTAATAAAAAAAATGCTAAAATACATGAAGCCTTTGACAGAAAGCAAATAAATACTAAGTGATTATTCATAGACATGCAAAGCTTAAAGAGACCACAATGGAATTAATTTCAGGTACGTCAAGTCCGGCATACTCACTAGTACATCTAACATTAAACAAACTGCAGAGAGTGAAATCTTACCATGTTCAACAACCATGCAACTTCATCAAGCATTGAAATAACCACAGCATCGCAACCATTTTCAGAAAGTTGTGACCTAACGAAAGACAATTTTGATACAACATCAATGCCAGCATATTTGATGTCATGGACCCTAGTTGGTTTTCTGGGGGGCTCTGGTCTTGAATCTCCCCATATCTCATCAATTAGGTTCATGCTCCGAATCAAGACCAACTCATGATTCTTGGACAGAATTGCATTCTTTAGTTCTTCAGCAGCATCAAATGAGAAAAGAAACTGCATCCTTCGAACAAATAAAGGAAAGAAGATTAGACAGAGAAAAGTATAAAAAATGGACAGCCCAGTGCATGTAGCTCCCACTCGCAGGGTCCGGGGAAGGGTCACATTTTGAAACAAAACAGAAATATCAATTGAAAAAGGGAACAAGCAGATAAGAAATTACTAGAGAATAATATAACTGATATTAAAGAAACAGCAATAAACATGAAATCCCTTTCTAAAGAGCAAGGCCAATATGCACACCCTTCCAAGATAAGAAACAGCAATAAACATGAAATCCCTTTCCAAAGAGCAAGGCCAATATGCACACCCTTCCAAGATAATTGTGGGCCTGTTCGTTTGCCGTTCATGCAGCTGTGGCCGCAGCGGTTTGATGCTACAATACCACACTGATTACTGTGCGCAAGTAAAGATGGGGCCAGATGGCTGTGCAGCTGCAGCCGTAACAAGCTGCAGCGAAACGCGCCCTGTGTTTTAAGCAACTAATCATCTGTCTAGTGTGTCATTTTCTGACATCCATCAACTTTGAGATGATATTGTCCCCAAGCACTATGAAAATAGCATATAAAAAACTGAACTACTGTAACATGGTATAATATATAGGCATGAAATAATGTGTACTAGCAAATATGTTTATTAAAATTATAGATAAATTTGCAGCCAAATTTCAAAAAGTATTAGGTATTGAAGAATAAAGCAAAGAAAAGCAAAGAACTCACCGGGTCAATACCAACTCGTCCACCAGTTGGTAAGATATCATTCAACCACTCACTACTACTTGGAACACCATGATTGCCACTCCTCATAAGAGTCCATTCATGACTCAATTCTTTCTCAGCCTATGCAACAGAAGAAATAAACATGAACCATTGGCTAAAATAAATAAGCCATGATATTAACGTGTGCAGTTACCTGGAGAAAATATCGGCCATCAGTCCAGAGGGCAGCCTTATCTTTTGTGACTACAGCTGTACCAGCACTGCCAGTGAACCCTGTGAGGTATGCTCGCCTCATGAAGCACTCTGCGATGAACTCACTCTGGAACACAAGTAGCAAAAGTAAAGCAGATAAGTGGTTAGCATATATTATAATTCCATTGTTCCATCATTTCAGCATAAGATTGTATTGAAGCTTTGAGTTTTGAGCATAATTTATACTGGACGGGACTACCAGTCCAACCAGTACACCTACATGGAGAAATTATTTAAAATTACATAAAAATTTAGATGATTTTCTAAGCTATAGGTGTCAACCAGAGTTTGAAAGGCCCAAAAATATGGTGTTCTGAAGTCACTAGAAATGGAAGTATATAGTAACATTTATCATGAGAAGTGTATAATTTTATTTATATGATCCAAAAGCCTTGTACATAAAAATGATTGATCTTTGCACCGATGACAAGCAGTCTTTCCTTTACTGAAGCAGTCATGATAAAATTCTGAACACAACGTCCTTCCCTGATGTTATAATATTTTTACCCTATTGTAAGTGTATCTGTGTATGTTCTGCCAATGAGCAACTACTTTCCTTCGACACGACTGAAAACTAGTGTGTGATGAGCTGATATACATATCAAGGGCATTTGCAAAATTCTCATGTTAATTATTTCTCCTGGGTAATTAAAAAAGGGTGAAAAACGAAAAAAAAAACTTTTAATGCAAAAACTAGGTACGTAAGGCGGGGTGGGGGGCATGCGTCGAATACCTGGTGCGCGTCCTGGGAGGGGACGATGTAGGCGTCGATGGCGATGTCGGGGCGCGCGAACAGACGGCGCAGAGAGCGGAGCTTCTCATCTCCGCCGGACGCGGATTCGGCCACGCCTGAGGATGAGGAGAGGCCGCGGCGCTTGCGGAGCTCAGCCGAGGACAAGGCGACGAAGCGGCCGTCCCCGCCGGATGCGGAGGCTGAAGCAAAGAGGCGAGATAGAGGATGTCGGGTGCGTAAGGAGAAGCGGGAGGCACGAGCAGGGCGGCGGGCGAGGAAGGCCGCGGCGGCGAGGGACGGGGAGAGGCGCGCGGCTTCCATCGCCAGGGGCGGCAGCACGTGCGGAGGGAAGGGAGATAAGGTAAGTTTTTTTTTTCTAGAGAGCGGAGAGGAAGCCACCGGTGGCCATTTGCTTGCATTGCTAGTAGTGACGTGGCAGGATAACCCGTCGTTAAAATCGCTTGAAAACCATTTTAAACTGTTGATTTTCCGACACGTTGGCGCAGAAATTTATGAATGGTTCGATAATAGTATAAAAAACATGCGTTGCTGTGAAAATTTAAAAAAGTGAATCTATGGGTGCATTTGGCACCCTAAAACGTTTCAAATTCTTAAATGAATCACTTAACACGGGGCCAAACAACTAAAATAGCACTGTTGACTCATAAACATTTCGAGAATTTATCTTGGATGAGTGAAACGGCTGTGAGGGTGTTCCTCGTCGAACTTTTTCGTGTAGGTACCTTCTGAGTTATTTTTAAAATTTTTTAAAGTTATTTTATTAATTCCTAAAGTTTTTAAAAATTGTTTTATTAGTTCTCAAAAATTTTTAAAGTTGTTCTGATATTTTTAGTATTAATACAAGAAGAGTATATTGATTATTTCAATCATCCTCTTTGCTTTTTTTAAAATTTACTAAACAGTTTTTAAAATAATTCTGTTTTTGACTAAAACTGAAACCTTTACGATTCTTCGGAGAAATGAAACCCTATAAGAAAAAAACATGATACTAATGAAGACACTTATTAGTGTCAAGATCGATGATTCTATGTCTCGGTAAAAGAACATAAGTTTTTTACAGCTCTTAAATCAACACGCCTCAGCAAGAGAGTTTTCCATACTCAGGTGTGTCACCTGATACGATTTAACACCATTCATACTCATCTCTCACAGATGTAGCAAGCAAATGAAGTGATTTAGATGACTGCTTAGTTCTCTAGCTCCTTCATGTAAACTGTTTTTCTGCTCCTAGGGGGCCTAGCTGAGAGGACTGATTCAAGACACCTCAATTATTGATTTATCCTCAACAACAAAATTTGACCCTCAAATGTGTCACCAAATGTATAAATCCATGTCATTATTATAAGCAGACAATGAGATATAGTGCAGCCAGAAGGAGACAGGTCATGGTACATGAATGTTCTACGTATTGCTACAAAGCAATTCATGTATACTAAAAACACACACATATAACAGCTCAAAGTCAGAAGCGTACCAAAAGTAAAACATGCATCCACTTTTTCTCTGATTGTGAACTTGTCGAGACTTTGATGACCAATGAAGACGATGTTCTTTCCTGTTGGTTAATTAGTGTATGAAGATCCTAGAAACATGCATCAGCTCACAGAAAAAACTGACTTTCATTGCTTAGAGATACATATTAAGGATTAGAGATTTATTATTGACTAATCATTCACTTTTTTATGATTTTGAAAGTTCAGACGAAGCTCGGCTTTCTCATTTAAGTAGAAAAATAAATTGAACAATAAAGAATAACAGTGACATTTTAGTTACCTTTAGAAGGATAGTTACTCTGGGTAAATGAAACAAATTAGCAAAATCTAATGAACCAAGCAGCCGCAATTGGGACAAAGAACAGAAACTCCAGCACAGCACGTTGGCTTTGCCCCTGCACAACCTGTACGCAAAAATTTCCTTCCCTGCGCAGGCCTCACTTACCATAGCCGGCTCACCGAGCACGCAAGGACGGAGAAGATCAGTGCGGCCAGGAGAATGGTGTGCTCACCGTCACCTTACCAAAGGAGGAGGTCAAGACGGCGCAGGTGAAGTCCATCCAGATCGCCGGTTATACGCCGCCGCAATGGAGTTAAGCGATGTCGATCTGGGTTATTTATTTCCTATGCAGCTCAAAAATGAAGCGGAGGAGAAGACTATAAAAACGGAGAGCGTGAGGAGCCATCATACGACACTACGACAGGTATACCTGCTCCTACTCCATCAACCCTCTCCATAGGACTTCCTCTGCCACCATGAGGAGATCCATCACCTGGAACCCGGAGCATCTTCATGGTGAAGGTGGAAAGAGGATAGAAAGGGCGCTGGGGTGACGATAGAGGAGGGGAGGTGGGTGTAACAGTCGGAATTTTCAATTTAGTCGAAGCGAAGATTATTTCAAATTTTGTTCTTCCCTAAATTCAAATTTCTCCTTTTAATTTTTTGCCGTCGAAATAATTCAGTTCGCGGGTTTTGTTGAGCTGAGATTAATTCTCTAATTAATTCTCAAATCTCTTTAATTAATTCCTCTACAAATTCTCTCTTCCTCTCATTTTCTTTCCCCCTTCTCAAGTCAAGCAGCAGAGGAGATCGGGTGAAGAGGGGAGTCGCGCCGCCCCGTGTGTCGCTCGTCAACACCGTCGATCGCCTCGGTCTCAATGCTGTCACCCGATCATCCCACGTCAACCGCCAGGAGCCATCGCCCGTCGCCCGATCTTCCCACGTCCACCGCTGTCTCCGTCCGCGCCGTCAACCGCCCGTCGCCGTTCCCTGCTGATCTGCGTCACCTGTTCTGCGCGCGTCCCCTGTTCCCGTCTCTGGTCCCGCACCTCCGATCCAGTCCGCGTCACCGTACTCCATCCCCGTCCATGCCCGGTCGACTGTCGGTCGACTGTCTCCGTTCCGCATTGCCGTTCCCGTCCCCGGATCCGCAGCACCAGCATCAGCCCTCTGCGCTCTCATCTGTGGTGAGAATCAGAATCTCTCTCGTGTTTTTCCTTTTTCATTAGATCGTTGAGTTGGTTGCTCGTGAGGATAGTTAGATGAAAAAGCAGAGCGTCCCGCGTGTTCGCTATTCGATCTACAGTTAGTGTAGTTTCTCGTAATCTAAATCTTTTAAAATTTTTTGGAGAACTACATTTGGTCTCCAAAGATTCTCAAAATTGTTTCGTTAAATTCGTCTCGTCAAGAACGTCGTGTGGAATTTTCCGTGGAACGTTTTGAGCACGTTTAGCTTAGTAATTTAAATTTTGATTTAATTATTCGAATTTAAATTGTCGCGTACCTAGTCTCACCTCTGTTCGTCTGTTCGTGTTGTGTTTAGCTGGTGATCCCGTGGAGGAGTACCGTGAGACTGCTCAGTTCGACGACCCGGATCTCGACTACGATCCCGAGCTACCAGACAAGCCGCGTTGCCTGATCACTTTTGTACCTAGTATTTTAAATTGCAGATTTTGTTTGCAACCATAATTTACATGCCAACTGTTTTAAAATATGCTAGCAACATTTCTAAGCCGTGCCTATTTATTGTTTCACAAATATGAGCACTAGGATTGCTTTAAAATAATTATTTTATTTTATGCTTAGCCATGCTTAGTCGTATTTATTTTTATTTCACACCTACCACTGCAAAAATGGAATTTGTGTTAAATGATTTTGAACTGTGAATCAAATGTGTGAGTTTTACAAATAACTATACAAAACTATTTAGCGGGGGCGAGCTGGAGTACGAGGAGCTGAGGGACTTTTGGAAAGTCCCTATGAGCGTACCTGTGATAGGTACAACGGGAAGATCCAGGCTGAGATCATTCTGTGAGACTTGTTGGTTGTTGGCGTTGAGGATGGAGAGTGCCTGCCCCTGCATGTGAGGATCAGTTTGTCGTGTCACATGTCTCTAGTGCTTTTCTATGCACACCACGTTACCCTGTATGGTTAAAGGCTTGATCTTGAAGCTTGCTGAGACTGGATGTTTATCCGTGGGTTGCTGGTATTATGTTAGTGTGGTGTAGAGCTATGACTCTCTACATGAGATCAAGATACCCCACCTGATCAGTGGTAGGCTCTTCACAGCTACAGGACTCGATTGCGTAGGCAATGGGATCCCTATCTTGAAGGACGGGTAATGCCAGTTAAAGCTTGTGGACGGATCTTGTGTGTTCGTTGGGACTACGACGGTAGTTTTCGATGGCACTTTTCGTGGATCCAGATGCATAAACTTTGTAGAGTTACAGTCAATGCGCATCACCATGTCCCGAAGAGGGACACTGCCTGAGAGCTTCTACGATGATTAGTGTTGTTTTCTTCCCTCCTCTTTTATTTCAAAATGTTTTGGACTCTGGCCTTTGAGCTATGGTCGGGTGTGGAGGTTACACCGGCATTTAAAATGAACCCCCGTTCGGGATAACGGGGATCCCCGCGGGGCAAGATAATAAAATTTGACAGTTTTAAAATAAATCTTTCTTGCATCTTTAAAATAAAATAAAATGTTTTAAACTTGCATTTAGCACTTGAGCCAGCCTTTACCTTGAAACTATTTACATGCATACATTGTTGATAGATAGTACGCGGTTTGCTGAGTATTTGTTCTCACGACTTCCTAATTTGTTGTTTTCAGAAGATACCCACAGCTTCGACTTCGACTACGTCTTCGACGGACCGTGAAGTCAGCTCCTACGCTCAAGCGTGGCTGTGTGGAGAAGGTTCGCTGCCGCTGCCATGAAGATGTTTCCATTGCTGCATTTCTATGGATTTCTTGACAGTGATTGTTTTGCTCTGAGATGTTTCCATCCTGTGTGCCGATGGACCCCTTTGAAGGATTACATTCTAATAAATTTGCATTGACTTGTTATTTTTTATTCCCATTTTTTGTTTAATACTTCTGTTATAGTTTTTTGATTGATCGCTTGTGATGTCATGCTTGCCAACCTCCTAGAAGTGTCAAGGTCATGGAAGGTCAAGACTTATCGAAAGGTATGAAAAACCCGGTCCTTACAGGTGGTATCGGTACCATACTTGACCGTAGGAGCGAAACCGTAAAACTGGACGTAACTAAGAAATGTTTCTAGATTTTTCGAATCTGTTATCAAACTTTCATTGTGAAAGTTGTTTTCTTAAATCTCGTCATTTCTTTGATGGAAGTCTTGTTTGCTTGAAATTGTGCTTGTCTAGTTATTCTTGTCTTGATCTGCTGATCTTCTGGCTTTTTCAATAATTCTAGTTTCTGCTACCTTTCTAATCGAAAATGCTTTTCTGCAACAGATGGCTCCGAGAAGGTTTGGACGCCTTCAGGCTCGTTTCGAGGTGGCCGCTCTGGAGGACCTTGAGGTACCGCCATCTGTTGGGCGTGTTCGTGGTGCCGCCCCCACAGGTCTTGGTCGTGGTGCTGGAGGCTGTGTACCGGTGTCACCTGCGGCTGATGCACCTGGCGTTGGTCGAGGGCGTGGACGTGGGCGTGGCCGTGCTAGAGTACCAGTCTCTCAGGCTGGGGGTCGTGGCAGAGCAGTCGCCATGGACCCTGGAGTTGAGCCGGCCGGTGTTGTCGCGCCTGATGAGGAGCTTCCAGCTGCTCCGAACCTGGCGGAGGTGATGGCCCGACAGACGCTTCTGCTTAAGTGTATTGTCGAGCAGTCACGGCAACGGCCTCGTGGACTTGATCATGCTCCTGATGCAGCACAGTACCACCAGCCAGCCGGTTCTCGCATGGTTATGTTCCTGAGCATGCGCCCACCCACTTTCGACCGTGCAGTTCACCCTCTGGATGCTGATGATTGGCTTAGAGACATCAAGAAGAAGCTTGATCTGATTCAGTGTGATGATCAGGAGGCTGTTCGTTTGGCGACTCACAAGTTGACAGGTGCAGCTGACGCTTGGTGGGACACGCTTTACGCAACTCTTGATGATCTAGAGCAGTTCACTTGGGAAGACTTCGTCACCGCTTTCCGTGGTTTCCATATCTTCGAGGAAGCCATAAAGGCGAAGGCGAAGGAGTTCCGTAACCTTCGTCTGGGAGGTATGTCTATCACCGAGTTCGCCAACCGCTTCACCCAGGTCAGCCGTTTTGCACCAGAGGAGGTTTCGACCGAACGTCGCAAGATGTACTGGTTTTGAAAGGGCTTGCATCTCGACATGCTTCCGTACCTGGATGGTGGTGTTCAGGGGAGTCTTCGTAAGCTCATTGACCGGTGCTGGCTTTGGAGGTATCGCTTCAGAAGCTTGATCGGTCCAGAGATGCGAAAAGGAGGGCAGCTGGTCAGGGAACTAATCATGAGGCTTCTCAACGTCAGCGCTTCAGCCGATCGTTCCAGCAGGGATCGGGACAGCCCACCTTTTCCCGATCCACTGCTCCTGCTCCAGTTCCAGTTCAGCGATAGGGTTCTCGGAGTCAGGGAGGTGCTTTCCAGCAGCAGCAGCAGTCCGCTTTTCGTCCGACAACAAGTCAGCCCTCAGCTCGCTGTTTCGAGTGTGGAATCGTTTGTGGCCACGCGGCCAGATCCCATGCGTCCGCAGCGCGTGGCCCGTTGTGTGGCCTCAACGCGGAGCCGCCACGTGGCCCTGCGGCTGGGAGGAATTGTTTTAATTCCAAAATCAATTATTAAATTGTTCAGAAATCAATTTAATTTTACAAAAATCATAGAGAATTCATCCTAGCTCAAAAATTACAAATAATATACCTTTGGAATCCTCTCATTGTGTACAATATTTTAGATCTAACAAAGTTGCATTTTCTGCATTAGCATTATTTATATTAATTAAATAAATTGCATTATACATACATGCATATCATAATTTTCATGCATAATTAAAATGTAAAAAAAATTATATTTAACTTTTAATGATTAAGTTCTATTGTTCTAGAATTAATTAGAATTTATGTGCCTGTAGATTATTTATAAATGATTATTTACTCCTAGTTAGGGATTAATTCATCCTAAATTTATAGGTTTGTAAAAAATTGTAAAATTTGTTCAGAAATTAGTTTATAACCTTACTAATATTATGAGCAACTAAAATTGTAGTTTATACCTTCAAGAACCATATTAAGGAAATTTACAAGTAATTTCCCTATTATGACCTATTTAGTATAGTGTAGAAATTCATTCCTTTAGATAAAAATTAGAACCTTGCCATCTAATTACAGATAGAGCGATAATTTAATAAAAATTCAATTCACATTAACGCATTTGCATAACACTCTTTGTCATATGCATTTATAATCATATCATCACATGTGAGCTTATCATCACATGCGATGACGAGTTAAGTAAAACTCTAGAATGTTATTAGGTGCATAACTAATCACACCACATATCATTTCCACATTTAGAAAACGCCGCGGAAGGCCAACTTGATCTAGTTGCTCTGGAGACGTCCATTCCTAAAGATCTTTCGCTTGTTTGTGCTAACTCTCAGCAAACCGAAGGCAAGCCCCGGTGCATTAACCTCTTTTTAAGTACTTATTTTATCACTGTGTATGATATGATTATTGTACTGCGCATTAAGTTGTAGAAATTGTTTGTAACCTTAGACTGCATAATAGTACCATTTATCCTTGTTGAGTGTATATTGGTACAGGTAACTTGGTGTAGAGCTAGGCTAAGTTTCATTTCACGGTAGAAATCGAGTGAATGAGAAATCTCACTCGCGAGCTATAGGTTGTTACGCTGGTTATCCTTATCACATGAAATGGTAAACCTGAGATTAGGCAGGGAGTTGGTTTTGGCACAAGGCATGTTTTCTATGTGGACTCATGGCTGACGTGTCGTAGCCCTGTCTGTATCGGTTAAGGACTAATTCGGGTGTGGCCCTGTTGAGCAAGTTTCAACAGTACCAAAAGCATGCTAGTGACATGGGTGCTAGTAAACCGACGTAGCTCAATTAACTTAGTGGTTGGACGGTCCCCCACCCCTCTTCTAGTGATGATATTTGGGAGAGTGCACGGGCTAACCACGGATAGCACCGATGTGTGGTATCACGTGGAGGACGTGTACTTTAGAGGAGTGAGACTCGGACCGGCCCTATGTTGTTGTTGTGAATGATTGCCATACGGGACTCTTTGGGAGTGCGCGTACGTCGTGCTACTTGGGTTTCTCCAGCTAGATGTAAATCGATTATAATCGCTGCCCCTCACAGTAACGAGTATCACTTGTTCGCTGGATCACATCGTAATAATAAGTGAACTAATAATTAATAATATGATTTGTTGCTTAGTTCATAGGCAATTGTTTGGCAACTATGCCTGCTATAGTTTATAGCGCAAATTAAATTTATATTCTGTGAGCTTAACTTACCGCTAAAAGTTGAAAGTAAAAATCCACTAATAGTGCTATGCTTTATGCAAATGGTCATTCCTGTGAATCAGCCTCTCATGCCTAGGAATCGGCTGTAGTTGGTCATTTTTGACGGGTAAGTCTTGCAGAGTAATTAGTACTCACGATTTGTTGTTTTCCTTTTGCTGTAGCTCTTTCTTTAGGGAGCTGGTGTGACTGCTACGGCAAGGTGGTGTGGGAAGGTGAACCCCATGTGGACTGGTCTATTGACTGCGTTTCTTCTTCACCTACCTCAGGTCGCGAGGAATGAAGCATGTCTTAGGGCAAGATATGTTTCATATTAGAAAATCGTCGTATCAATTCTGTTTCGTTTCCATTATGTTTTAAACTTTGTTTTAAAATTATCTCTCCTAAGACCACTTGAACTTTATTATAAGACTTTAATTGATTTTCTATATTTTATATTATCACTCGTGTTGTACTATTTGAGTATTGTAGTTCAATATCGTTCGAGATCGATCCTCTAGGCGAGCTGTTTGTGAGTTTTGGGGTGGTTCTGCCACAAACGGTTTCTTCGGTGTCCCACGTTATGGATTTTTTTTTATTTTACGAATCAAAGAACCAGATCAATTTCAATGAAAATCATGAAAATAAATTTGATTTTGATCGATTCGGTAAACCATGGCCCATATGAGAGGACGGATATTTTGTGTTATCACTGTCGCCAGATTTTGTTTGTCATTTTTGGTTTGCACTTTTTTTTTTTTGCTATAAGCCTGAAAAGCGTTTGAAATTGGAGAGAACAGCCTGGGGAGAGCTACAGTGGTGTTTATATGTATGGAAATGGAAGGTGAGATAGAAATTGGGAAATGAATGAATAATTAGGAGTTAGTGAGATGGATGATAAAAGATCAAGATCTTCTATTTATATTTCCTTTTTCCAATCCCTTCATAATTTCCGGATTCCCAAACACCACCTAGGTAGTAGGGATACGGAAATACGATGGTTATAAGAGGCCGGTTTGAGATGAGTAAATGATAATCTCGTCCTTTTTGAATGTTTGATATACTCCATCTATGGTTTAAATATAACTTTTAAGAACTAAATTGCCTTTCAAGTTTGTTAGTCTCAAACAGAGTTGGACATTTCTCTTGTGCGTATCTTCTTATTGCTCCTCAAAAATGAGCTTGTCATTAGTTTAAGGCAAGAGCAAGCTGTAGTTGCAGTTGGGAGCAACAGAGCAATCTTGGCCGGCGCTGAAATCGAGCAGCAAGATGGCGATGAGAAGCTGCCATCCAAGGGCCGATGGGTGCGGGCGCCACTGCCAGCACGAGGCTTGACCCTCTACTGCTGCCATCGCTGCTTAGTCTCAGAGGCGACCAGCAAGGTTGCAGGAGGAGGAGGCGCAGGGACTGCAGCTCACAAGTAACAGGAGCACAAGTAGCAGGAGCAGGCGGCCGGCGCGCACTGGTGCCAGCAGTGAGGGCAAGATATGTTCATTCTCTATTTCCCGTTTCAATCCACCTCTCCCGATAGGATTGGATAAGAGAGAAATGAGCCCTCGATTTCCCAATCTTGAACTCCTCTTATTCCCCTTTCCCCATTGCCAAACATGTGATTACACTAATTTAGGTTATTATTTCCCTATCCCAATGCTCATTTTCAGCATTCCAAACACACCTACTGGCTTCCAGCGCGGCAGGGGAAGGGGCGTAGGAGAGAAGAAAATGAGGATAGTGGACAGTTGCAGTAGAACAGTGTCATCAATAGAAAAACAATGGACAACGAAAGAAAGCTTGTTTGGTTGCCTACGTGAGACATCGTCCAAATTATTCGGATATATTAGTATGTATTGATTGATTCTTTTCGTCGAGAACTGAGTATGTTCTTCCACATGCAAAAAGGGCAATCGAGCCTGGCTCTAAGTTACGAGATATGAGCAAATTTTTAACAGGCCTGGCTCGCAGCATTTAAATTTAATAGTAGATGTTTGTATATGATTAATACTCCCTCTATTTAAAAAATATAAGCATTTTTGAGTCTGATCAAAGTCAAATTTATTTAACTTTGACTAATAATACCTAGAATTAAGCACTTTCTAATATAAAGAGTTACCAATTATGAAATATGCTTCATGATGAATCTAGTAACATAATTTATATATACGTCCTCCATCGATAAATATAAGATGTTTGACTTGGACCAATCCTAGGCTATTAACAGTCAAAGTTAAAGATGTTTGACTTGGACCAATCCTAGAAATGTTTATATTTTAAAATGGAGGTAGTATAATTTAAGTGCTATTGTTATATTCAAAATGGATTGAGCATGATATTACATAATAACTGTTGTAGTATGGATTTAAATAAAATTGTATAATTTTAATACTTATGATACTTGTATAGTCAACCAAAAAACATCTCCTCTATACCAGGATGAATAGATACAATCAGCTAAATAAAGGATATTGCATATTCTTAGCCAGATTGAGATAAGCCGGAGATGCCGGACATGCTACTGAATATAGACAACTAAATGGACCTTAAGGCTCTCTTTGGATACAAAGTATTTTTGAAGTTTTGAA